>JBBPCX010038120.1:0-15622 GCA_037974365.1 Hydrocynus forskahlii | reverse complement strand
TGGTTAACACTTGCGGTAAGAAACTTCATTTGTGCGGCTAAAATCAAATGCTTCTGGAATTCGGTTCAGTAATTCAGTTGTAGTTATCAGAATCAGAATCAGAAAACTTTATTTATCCTGGAGGAAATTGTTTTGAAATCACTATTGTGAATTATGGAACCACTATTATTACGACAACAAGCCCTAATAATACGATAATAATCCCGGCTCAGATGTTATTAATGTAACTTACTATTAGGAAAGGGGTTGTAGAACTAAGCTAAACTGGTCCTGAACTGGTCCTGGTTCCTGGTGAACTCTGGAGATGTCGCAATGCTTGATCATTCCTCTCTCTCCGTATTCATTCCCAAGGTGACTCGCCCAAAAATTCTAAACTTAAATCAGTTAATAACCATTCAGTCAAAAAGTTGTAGATGAGTGCAATAAGGGGGTAAAACGCGTGTGTCAGACCTGGAACAATGCCATTATCTCAAATGAGCTTGGTGGAGAGGTGGCCCCAAACACAGGGGAAATGAAAAATAAATACATAATAAAAAGAAACAACAACAATATTAATAATACTAACAATGCAATAATAATTATAATATTTAAGAAGAGCAGTAGTATAATTGCTGACACAGTCACACTAATAAGAGTGTATCAGTATAAGAGGATCAGTAATAATAAGTGTCAATATCGAATCGCAGTGTCAGTATCAGTATTGGCATCAGGACAGTCCTAACTGTCTCCCTGTTATTAACGCAGTAGTTAAGTAATAGATCCGAACAGAAAAACGTTCGTGTTGACGACCTGTGTGTGTGTGTTTGTGTGTGTTTGTGTGTGTTCTGCCGCAGTGTGTGATGACGCTCCTCTACGCCTTCTCCAACGACATCTTCTCGGTGATCAACTTCTTCAGTTTCTTTAACTGGCTCTGCATCGCCATGGCCATTCTCGGCATGATGTGGCTGCGCTACAAGAAGCCGGAGCTCGAGCGGCCAATCAAGGTGCGCGGTGGGCGGGGCCCAAAAGTCACAACTGGCTTTCATTGGCCGAACACCTGCCTGATCATGTGCGGATGAGGCTGAAAAGTGTAACTGGGCCAATCGTGACTCCGGGCTGCCAGCAGGATAGTGGGACAGTCACTGTTTGTAGTGTGTACACTCTCTCTCTCTCTCTCTCTCTCTCTCTCTCTCTCTCTCTCTTTCTTTTTCTGTCTCTCTTTTTCTGTCTTTCTCTCTCTTTCTGTCTCTTTCTCTTGTCCCTCTCTCTCTCTCACTCCCTTTCTCTTTCTCTCTCTCTTTCTGTCTCTCTCTTTCTTTTTTCTGTCTCTTTTTTTTCTGTCTCTCTCTCGCTCTCTCTCTCTCTCTCTCTCTCTCTTTCTCTCTCTGCACTAGTGGACTCATCTGCCCATCTGCCTGGCTGGCATGGCAGTATATTTTGCTGGTGAGGTTTGAAGGCACTGGAGTGAAAGAGGCCAACTCCGATAAACACTCTCTGTCTCTCTCTCTGTCTCTCTCTCTTTCCTTCTCTTTCTCTCTCTCTCTCTCCCTCTCTCTCCTTCTCTTTCTCTCTCTCTCCCTCTCTCTCTCTCTCTCTCTTTCTCTCTCTATCTCTCTCTTTCTCTCTCCCGCTCCCTCTCCCGCTCTCTCTCTCTCGCTCCCTCTCTCTCCCTCTCTCACTCTGTCTTTCTCTCTCCCTCTCTCTCTCTGTCTTTTTCTCTCCCTCTCTCTCCCTCCCTCTCTCTCCTGCTTGGCTTCCCAGTGCATTCCAGTAGTTCCAGTCTGTGCTCATCTATTGTATTCACTCAGTCATATATTACAGCTCCTTTCCTCCTCTCTCCCCAGTGCGCTCCCAGTCTGTGTCTCTTGTTGTTTGTTTGGCGCCTCCATGTAAACCAGCTCGATAAAAGCAACCGAAAATTTATGAGCCGTTTAAAAAAAACTGTAGTTCATCCTGGAACTTCAGCAGCCCGGTGTAACACTGGCTTTACTTTGTGGCCTCTTTTCCTTTTACCTTGGTTTACAACCATCATTAACATGTTTCTGATCAGTTTAGTGTAAAATTACTCCTGTCATCCTGCATGGTTCTGGTCTAATACAAGCTCTGGAATGAAGCACAGTCAGAGGAAAACCCATTCAGATTAGGAGGAAACCCGTTCAGATTAGGAGGAAAACACGTTCAGATTAGGAGGAAAACCCATTCAGATTAGGAGGAAAACCCGTTCAGATTAGGAGGAAAACCCGTTCAGATTAGGAGGAAAACCCGTTCAGATTAGGAGGAAACCCGTTCAGATTAGGAGGAAAACCCGTTCAGATTAGGAGGAAAACACGTTCAGATTAGGAGGAAAACCTGTTCAGATTAGGAGGAAAACCCGTTCAGATTAGGAGGAAAACACGTTCAGATTAGGAGGAAAACCCGTTCAGATTAGGTCACTTTGTGTGTCTGTGGAAAATAAATGGAATTGTTTTATGGAGTGTTTTCCCCTCGTTCGCCTGCAGGTGAACATCTTGCTGCCGGTTTCCTTCGTGTTAGCGTGTCTGTTCCTCATCGTGGTGTCCATCTGGAAGACCCCTGCCGAGTGTGGGATCGGCTTCGGGATCATCATCACCGGCGTTCCCGTGTACTTCTTTGGGGTTTGGTGGGAGAACAAGCCCAAATGGCTCCTGCAGATCATCTGTGAGTGCAACTGATTCATATACACATTTCACATGATCATTTTTAATTCTCTGTTGCAGATTAGACCTATCTACATGCCTCTTGATGGCATGTCTAGTCTTAAAATGATGGTTTAGCCCAAAATGCATGCTTTAAAAAAATGCAATAAACACCATAATAAAAAATACATGGTAACCAAAGAATACAATAAACTAGAATTCATAATCTGGCTCAATATGAACACATTTTTCTCCAATAACTGTTGAGATACAGCCTCAGATTGACCAACTGAACTGGCTGGCAGCTTGCGAAAAAACGTTCACGGGCTGATTATTTTTTAAGAAACGAAACGGCAACACGTCTTTCTCTTCGTAATTGACCTGAGGTTTAGTGTCGTAAAGGCTGTTTATGAATCTGCTGTCTCTGTAGCTCTATGGCTACAATGTATGGGGGGCTCTAAGGTACATGTCACTGGAACCATGTAAAGTTTTCAAATGTCCTCGGAGGAGAAGCCTCCCCAAAATTCACTTATAATAATAATAAGAATAATAAAACTTACAAGAATAATGTGATAGAGTAGGTCTAAAAGATTTGCTCCAAGACTGTTGCTACTGTTTTTAGTTATGCTACACATACTATTGTCTAACATACACTATTAAAATCCACTATAGAAGGGATGCATATGGATAAGCAGTACTAAACTGGTTCCAGTTCCGGTCTTTATGGAAATATGGATAATCTCCTGGACGTTTGGAGATTTCAGGACAGTTTAGCTTCTTATTTCTCCAGAAAAGTCATAGTAAAATAAGAACCGAATATTTTAACGTCTTTCCGTGGCACGTGCCAAATTATGAAGAGTATCAACAAATATCAATATAGATAAATGCACCTCCAGATCAAATAAATAATCAACTTCAGACACAAAGCGATTTTTGGACGAACTGATGTACTGTACAATCATTACAGATCAATCCTGTTGATATTTTTGATTAAGATGGACGTTCTGCTCTTCTCCTTGCAGTCTCAGTCACGGCCACGTTTCAGAAGCTGATGGAGGTGGTGCCTCAGGAATCCTGAAGACCAACCCGACAGAAGCCCTCCGTTTGCGCACAAAAGAAAAGGACAGTTTATTTCTTCCCTATTAACCTCCCCCTACCTCTGCCAAGCAGACTCTCAGTCCCCGCGATTAGACGGATAGGAACCCGTGGCTGGACGACCCTGGACCTGCTCCCCCTCGTCCGAGACGCCGAAATGGGGAACGGAGTGTTCAGCAGGTTCCTGCAACCAGGGTTTGTTGTTTTGCAACCTCAAAAAGTCTGTCGTTTTTTTACCATTTGACCATCTTTTGTTTTGTCATTGCTATAATAATTGAATGGCCTCTTGATTCTGATGTGATGCTGCACTCAGAATCGCTCCCCATTCAAGAAACCGTGATTTAGTTTGTTTGTAAATGTAAATGATCCAAGGTCGTTTTCCATTCGGTAGTGAACACTACATCAGGAGCAGTGAATAGTCATTTAACTAGTGACACTCCAAACACGGGGCATTTCATTGTGGAGTGCCGCAGTAAGACAATATATCAAATCACAAAATCCCAGCAAAGCTGTGGAGCTTGAGATGGAACCAGTGGAACTCTAAAGTTCTGCTTTCCACATATTTTTGTAGTTTGTCACTTTTATGTACTTATAAGGTAGTGTGTGATGGGCCGTGAGTGGTTCATCATTGTCTGTTTTCGATCGTTCTCGCATCCTCAACTAAAAGTTCTGGTTCTGCAAAACAACCCAAATGAACAAGAACTGAAATCCAACAGGGTAATCAGTAAACTCATACTCCAGCCAATCTACAGATGATGTCCCAGAATCAATGCGCTGTGCCTTTTCTATCCATGTAGTTTACATTACTTTCACGTTTTTACTTCTAGAGACTTATTTTTCTGAAAGACAGGAGCTGGTCAGTTCATTTTCAGTGCCAGGGCATATGCCTTTACATTCAGGCTCTCATGCACTTGCTAGGTACTGTATCATCATATTAATGCAGTACAGATAAAAACCTCAGACCTGCAACAGGGACCGCCTCCATAGCCTTGCCGTACCACATTGGTCCTTTATAAAACATCACATTTGGAGAGTGTGATGTTTTATAAATGCCTGCGCATGATTAGTTACCCAGGGTCCGGTGCATGAATGGAACCCATGAATGGACAAATGTGTTTCTCATCTATTTAATATCTATTTTAGGAGCTTTATGACGAATCACAAACTCTTTCATAGGCAGACAATACAGGATGACTACAGCAAGATGTGTGTTTATTAAGTCATATGTAATTAACGACCAGGGTGACATTCTAAAAGATGCAGTTACGTTTTAGAGAACACTCCTACTCTGAAATAATCCATGGTCAGGCATTTTTGTGTTTTCAGTATGTGCAGGCAATATTATTATTCCATAATTATTATGCAGAAAACATAAAATATACTTAAACCATGCTGGACCCAGCACTGAGCCCTGAGGCACGCCAAACAGTTGAAAGTAGACCAGGGGTGCCTGGGGGGCCGATGTCCAGCACAGTTTGCTGGTTCCTCTCTTCAAACACACTAAAAGTGGTCATTAACAGGAGTGAACCAGGTGCGTCACCTAAATGTGCGAGACACCAGGAAATCCAGGACCGGATTTGGGCATCCCTGACTTAGTCAAAGATCTTTCATTCACTCCTCAACAAAATGTCTTGGGAAATTCAAAACTATGTAAAATGTGTTTGGCTTAAAGCCTAGCGTGAAAGTTACTTAATATACGTTTTTTTTTTAGCGCTGATCTGTTTCGATTAGCAAAAGCTGAAGCTTTCAGTGCCTCAGTTTTGATGACTGACAGAATTATGATAATTGACGTGAAGTGTGTGTGTGTGTGTGTGTGTGTGTGTGTGAATGGCATTGTGAGGAAGGTTAAGACAGTGTATCAGTATTTTACCTAATTAAATCGCCCCAGTGGAGTTTTTATTTGTCCAGCAGGTGGCACTGTATTTCGGAGCTTTGACTATAATAGATTTTTTCGAAAGATCCGTCGGATTTGTCACAAATGACCATTTTCTTTCCGTTTTATTACATAAACGATAGGTTCTGAGACCATTTTTTTCTGCTGATGGACAACAACTCCACTGGACGGTTTAAAGTGGTTGAGCAGAAGTTCTCATATTGGGCTTACAAACAAAGTGGCAGCATTTTACCTGTGAAGGAGCCACTGGATTTTGATGTTTGTGATGAAGTATGAGTGATGCAACGGATGTTCTGTATGTGTATGTGTGATGGATCATTGTGGAGGCAGGGTGGGTTGTGCTGGTGATGTTTTCTACTTACTATACTTCTGATTGATGGGTGTAAGAGGTGAAGAGTGTGTGGTTGATCTGTATGCAGGGTGTGAGTTGCTGCATGGCATAAGATAAAAGAGTCATGTGGTGTGTAAGGGTGGGGTGTGGGGGGTTAGGGGTTGAATAAGTCATGAAATATGAGTAGACCATTTTCATGTATGTTTGTTTGTTTGTTTTCGAAGGCAGTGTAGTGAGTTTACTGTTAGACTGTCCTCCTACCATAGACGTTAAAGGAGTTTTGAAGTGCGATGTAGAGACTGACTCTTCTGAATGCTAGCGGGGACCACCGTCGTACGCGCCCCGTCTCTCTGAGGTCGTCTGTGTATGAACCGTATGAACCGTATAGCCATTTAACTAACACTCCAGCTAACCTGGCTACAGTCACTAATCTAGTACTGTAGAGTTACTGATGTATTTATTTATTTGTAGGGACTTAGCTAGTGCTCTAATATTTTTACAGGGCATTTTTGAAAGTGTTTCAGCAATGAATTGTTGTTATTTTTATTATTTTTAGTGGTTATTTTCATTTTTTTCCCCTTTTTGAAATCATTACTGCCCTTTTGTGTTGTGTTTTTAGTTGGTGTTAGATAAAAACCTGTCTCACTGCTGTGTTTTATATGAAGGATCTCCCTCATGTTCATGTTCGTGTTTCCACTGACGGGTAATGTTTGTCTCTGTGAACGTCTACTGATACTTGTCATGTGACCTTACACTCTGACCCGAGTCTGCCCTAAGGTCAGCGACTGCCATCCTGATCTCTTACCCTGAATGAATGGAAACGATGCACTCGGCGTCTTCTAAACCGCCGTCATTTGAATGGGCCTTTCACTTTTTGAACTGAAAGGCTTAGAATGGCGTCAAGCTAAAACAGCCACAATTGCAAGAGTCAGTACATCATCAGTGCACTGAACTCAAGACCACGGATGTTCTGTTATCATATTATACCTTAAAATATTACTTTCTAGTAAATATGCACCAGTTTTGTTGACGAGTAAATTTTACAAGCCATTTTCAAATTTGAAAATTCCAGCCAATATATACCATATTGTTTTCATTGTTTGTATAATCCATATTCCAGTACTATGTAAGTAGTAAGAACTAAACCAATTGAATTGTGGTGGAATTTGAGGTTTCGTAACTCAATCATTTACTTACCTTTCTTTAACCAACATTCCTAAACCTTTCCTCAGCCATTCACATAAAGGTCCCTAATCTTTCACAAACCTTTGTCAGGCATTCCCAACTCCCTTCTAATTATTCCAAAACCTTAACTTAACCATCCACACACCATTCCCTAGTCATTCCAAAGCCTTTGCCTGACATTCCCAAACTTCTCCAACCATTCCAAAACCTTTCTTTACCCACTCCAAACTTCTCTACCCATTCCCAGACCTAATCAAATCATATTACTGTGGGGTCACAATCCTTAAAACGTTGGAAACTGGGATATACGTCCTCTAGGTAAGCTGTTTTGGTTACCTTGGACTTTTGGTCATAAGTTAAAAACAACTGACCAAGAAATGCTGCTTTAACATGCCAGATCTCGTCCTGCTATTGTCAGTATGTGGTGAAATACGTCTCCATGCGCACAAGTCCTCCAGAATTTGAGGTTCCTACTCTGAGCTCGGGGCAGACTCGATATTTAATCACAACCTCATGGGTTCGGCTCATCTGCAGTCTGTTACTTGTGCTGTGTAATCTGCGACCATTGCAATCCAGCTGTTCTCAGATGTGTGTTAAACTCAGTGATGTCCTCGCTCTTGAGATGCTCCTGTTCTGTCTTCCCTAAAATGAAACTGTTCCTCAGTTGGCGGACCAATCAGCTGTGTGTGTCAAATCTACCGTACTGTCGGCGTGTAGCTTGCGCCATGTCCTTGTGAGACGTCTACTGCAGATCTTTCTCTTTTTTTTCAAAAATAAAAGAATTCAAATCCTCAAGTGTTTCCACTTTGTGCATGAATAATGCTTTTGTCTGTAGGATCTTGGCAAAAACAGTGGCTTAGTGCTCGACAGTAATCTTGGCTTAAATCATAAAATGCCCCAGTGAACTAATTAAAAAAGTGATCTACTGCAGCAAAGCAAACAGTTTCTAAGTGCATGTTCGAGTTGCTGTGTACTCATGAGGGCAACGTCCAGGTGACATTACGAAGCCCTGCTCAGAGTAAAGACATTTTACCCTTGTGGTAAAATGATATGGACATGTGTAGACAGGATTATTTTTTTAGAAAAATTATTGGCGGCTCCTGCCAAATCTCTCAGGGGGGCCAGCTATGGCGATGACGGTTAAGGTTACATGTTCAATAGATAAACTAACAGCTAACTTTACATCATCACATCGCATTGAACTATTTGTTTTTTCTGGTCACCTCATGTAGCAATATAAGTGGTTACCACTAGATGGCAACACAACATATTTCTCCTTAAGCTACATCAGGTTATGTATTTTTAGAGTGTTAGTGTGAGACCACCCGTACAAAGAAGCATCCTTAACACCAGACAAAATTGTACGAAAGGGGTGATACTTCCCAGAGCACGACGGATGCCGATTGGGCCAAGATATTCAAAGGCAGGACAAACTGGAACCGTCCCAGGTAGCGTAACTGTGGTAGAACAGGAGAGAAATAGTCCCTCCCTTTCACTCTTTCGAGGTGTACTCTAATCTATAAATCACCCTCGTAAAGAAATTCAGTGAACAACAAATGCAAAGGTAAATCTGCATTCCTAAACCTTTGCCCAAGTTTTCCAAACCTCTGTAATCATTCCCAAACCTTTGCCTAAGTTTTTCAAACCTCTCTAAACCTTTGCCTAATATAAAAGCAAAAGTCATGCTGGGCCTGGTGCTAAGCCCTGAGGCACACAAAGGTAAACATACCATGTTCTTTCATACACTGCTGTGAAATATCTCACTGTAATATAAAAAATACGTAAGAAATAATAATATAATATAAAAAATATAACTTTTTCACCTAAAGATTTCTTAAACAGAGCTCTGCCCCCATTTAGAGCAGAGCGCTTAGTGTTATTATGGGCTGTGTCTGCTGTGTCTCTGCTCGGAGTGTAACCAGCCACTGTTTCAGGAACTTAATGTACATTGCCGAACATTCTCAGAAAGCAATGAAAGTGTCTGGAGGGAGAGCCAGGCAGATTTACGAGACTTTAGTGGAACTGCTGGTGGATGATGCCCCTGTTCGTGTGGTGCTAATTAGCAACAGAGTTGTGTTAATCTGTGGCTCTGGAAATCCTGTCAAGACGAACAGCCGTGGTATTCTGAAGCAGGAATCAACGACAGATTGGAACCCATGTGGCGCAAACAGCACCTCATGGTGAATCTTCCCCTACTGTCAGCACTTGTTCAGTTCTGCAGGGCAGTTTAATTCTGTTTGGTTCTTATTGATGTGGTGCTTTTTGTCCCCAGGCTGAGCCAAAGCAGCTGGACAGTGGAAATGTGGCGACAGCCTCCCTAATCAGCACTGCTGAGGGAGAACGTGCAGGCACAGAGCTCCCTTCGGGAAAGGACCACTAATAGCCCTTTTCCAGGGAATGAGTTCCCTTCTGGTTCATGCACCACATTTTGAACCAGAGCATTTTGACCAAAAATAAACTGGTACCCAGCCGGAAACAAAAGAACCGTGTTGACATCATTCTGCAGTTTGGAGAGGAAGCAGAAAACTACAGTGGAGAACTCAATGGAAGAATAGAGATTTAGAAATAAAGGAAACAACGTGTTTTGTGGAGATTTGGTCATCTTGCTACTGCTGTTCACAACCATTGATGATACATTCTTGATTATGATGGCTCTGCTAGTTGGATGGTACTGGTTAGGATATGAGTAGGGCAGAATTTCAGAGGAGTAAACAGGGAGTCTGGGCTCACATGAAGGAAATGCTTCTCTGATCAAAGTCGATGAGCTTTTTTGTTAGTCGTTTAAGATGCACTGAAGCAGGACTAACACTGAGCCCTCTGGGGGTTGGGTCTGATGGGTCCAGGTGTAGGAAACTCCTTTATTATAGTGGCGGTGATGTGAGTGTACAAGGTTTTCCCTCAGGACATGAAGCACAGGTCCCCAGCGTCAGCCCGAGGATGGTGAGAGTCACTCGAGAGATCATCAGACCGGCCAGCCGTGTCACTGCCAAGGTCACAAAAACACCAGCGTGGTTATTTCTCCTCCGTTTTCCCAATTCTTTAAGGAGAGTTATAACTTCACAGTACAATTACAGGACAAAGAGTCCTACATTCATGCAGTCATGCATCCTCCTTTTTCCTGTCCCAACACATCATTTAATCAAACAGGAATAAAACAGAACTCCAGACTCCATCCCTCTTCCCCACAGTCACTCCAATCACATTACTCTAATTAATGGACACAGATACTTCAGACTTCTGCATTCAGATTTGTGAATGTATCTTGTAAATTGATGAACCTGGCTTAAATTACCCTGCCAGTCTTTCTCGACTTTGATTCCTGTCTCGTCCTTTTTGTTCTGTTCGCTGATTCGGTTTGCCTCTCTGGACTCTGACTTTTTGGATTCTACTGTTTGGTAAGACGACTCCGAATTGTTTGCTTATCGGACTCCACTTTGGTTTTGGAACTCTGCCAGTATCTGTTTGTTGTGTATTGCTGATCCACAGATTAATCTTACCGCAGTCTGCAGCAGATTTGACAGAGGTGACCAGTCAGTCCCAGTCAGACAGAAATGGGCACTACATGACTGACCAGTGATAGAGGGTCACACATTACAAGATCTTTCACCAGGAGGATTCTCTGACACATCTCTCGTGACCGGTTCACACATAGTGAGTTGAAAATCAGGGGTGAAGCTGTGTAGGGTGAACTTCGCTTAAGAATCACTGATGATCTTGATCATTAACCAGGGTAAGACTTATCTGAATGTTTTATGATTTAACTCATGTCTGGTCCAACCGTCTGGACTGGGGGTCACTGCAAGGATTGGTTATAAGATGCGTTTAAGTAAGGTGTGTTGGAAACACAAACAAGAAAATGAAGTAAATACCGCCCCCACTGTGGTGGGTCAAAGTGCGTCCATCGGAGACGGTGGTTAATCAGGTGGCTGGAGATGGAGGGGTTTAATGCCACACCGCAGACTACAGCACAAACCTGCAGACAAAATAATTTAAGACAAGAATACCTCCTTAATACCGCCCCCACTGTGGTGGGTCAAAGTGCGTCCATCGGAGACGGTGGTTAATCAGGTCTGGTCTGGAGCTCTACTGCCAAATTTAACAAGCATACACTAGCTTCTTCCTGACAGTGTGGTCTCGTGCAGGAGGGATAGGGTGTCAGGAACAGCTCAGGACCACCAAAACACCACCTGCCTACTGTTTCACTTGAGTTTAATGACTGGATCTGCTGTCAAAACAGCTTGAGAACACCTTAAACTCTTTGTTATATTCTTCAGATCTTTCCTAAACCAGTTCTGCAGTGTGACAGAGTACATTATCCTGCTGAAATAAGAAAAGATACGATAAAATAAGTTGGTTGTCAGCGGTTTTACTGTTATGGCTGATGGGTTTGATTCAGTTAGCCTTGTGGGATGTTCCCGATATGCAGAGCAAAGTATCTACCGAAAGTGGTCCAGTGAAGGACGACGCTGAACCGGCAGCAGGGTCATGGGCACTCAAGGCTCCGTAATGGGTGTGGAGTGAATGCCAGCCTTTCCACAGTTTAGTAAAGATGGGTGGATCATTTTGCTGATCTGGTTCGGTTGAGAAATCAGTTTTTCTTGATGCTTGCTGATGATGAAGACTCTGTGTTTTGAGACGTTCATCCATGTAGTATTTGAGCTCCTTTTTCACTCTGATGGACCTGACTCAGACCCTTCGTGAGCTCAGTTAAGAGTTTCCTGTCACAGCAGGACCGCTCTATGTTATGGCCTATTTTTACACGGGCCACATTCTCTGGCCCTCAAGGCTGAACGGTTCGTCAAAACATGACAAAGGAACCTTTTCCCACGCTTTCCGTGGAGAGAAACAAATCCAGAGACAGGCTGTTCACTCTGAAGACATTAAAATGGAAGGAAATACATTTTACAATTACGTGCTACACCCTAAGAGATAGACCACATGTTCAGGAGTATCAAGACAAACTTTCTGATGAGAGAAATCGTCAGAATGCACTTGAGCCCTGATCAGCAGAATGAAGGAATTGGAATGGGACACTCTGGAGAAGCTGTACATGAGCATGGTGGGACACTCGGCCGTGGCGTTCTCTGGAATGATAGAACTCCATAAACTAGTCAAAGCATTGACCAATAGAATGGGAGACTCTGGAGTGTGAACCTGAGGTCACTTCAGAGTGATGGAGCTCAGTCTTGTACGTTTGGGAGGATCTTCACAGTGGTGGTCCAAAAACAGTAGATGAGCAGATGTCCACAAACTTTTGAACGTACTGTGTTGTTTTCCCCAGTGAAATGAATTGGTTTGGATCTTGAGTGGATAGTTTTTATGATAAAGAGCCAGAACAAAGTTTATTATAAATAAGAATCTTGACAAGAGGAACGACGTCAAATACAGTAACACGTTGTTCTTGTTGCATGACATCACACTGGTGGTCCACCTTGAGAGTACATGCTCATGTTCCACCCGAAATACTCAAAGCCGGACGCTTTTCTCCAGAGAGCTGTGGACGCAGCTGAGCATGGATGAGGAGAAGCTGGTCCATGGGGTGGAAGACAGTGGGCTGGAGGGTCTTCCTCTATTGTTTAGAGGAACGTTCACCAAAATGAGAGAGTTTGTGTGGAAACAGCACAACTGCTGGAAGATTCACTCAGTGTTTCACATTCAGTTTCTGTTTTTAATCCGCTGGAGCTGCTGAGGTCTCTCTGAACGTCTCACGCAGATGGAGAATGTGGCGCTGCTCTCAGGCTGTTCGCTGAGTTGTGTGAAGTGTGTTTGCGGTTTGACTTGGCGAGCAGGCTTAACATTCCCAGTGTAGACGTCCTGAAGTTCTGAGGGTACATCATTTGTCTGCAAATCGGAACTGCTGTTGTTGCTTTAAAATGTAATAATAAAACTCACAGTAATACAGCCGAGGTTATGCTGTTTCATGGGATTTTGGAACATTTGTGCGCTGTGGTGTACGTGACCATGTAGCATGTTGCATGTTGTTGGGTGATTCCCAGTTGTGAGCTGAATAATGACTGGTTTGTTTATGTGTTTATGACATTTTTGTTTGTTTTATGGGAATACGTGTGTGTTCAGGTTCGGCCGGAGTCACGTGTGTTTAACAAACAGGCTTTGGTACAGACGACCCAACACTCTGAGGAAATGGGAGCGGCTGCCCTGAAGGAAACTCGCTGCACACAATCGAGCCTGAAAATGGACACAGGTGTGGTCGAATCCTCACAACAGACCAGAGCGGCTTTGATTTCTCCCTCGCACCACGTCGCTAGGAGACAAAATGCCACGCGGCTTATTTTCCACTCTGATGTCAGAACGCAGTGTACCTAAAACACAAAAAAGGAGAAACAAGCAGCAGAAGGCTTCCCTTATCCTGCAGACATGGTGGAATATCCTTTTATGGATGATTCAGGAGTAAGATTTTAGGAATACAGTCATCCCATCTTTTAAACGCCCTAAAAAGGGAGAGGAATCGTAATTTGGTTCAAAGCAGAATTGGCTGACTTTATCGTACCACAAAAAGTAAACAAATCACACATTTGGATTAAAATTAAGAACAATGTCTTAGACACCAGAAATGAACTCTTCCTATGTACAGTCTGCGTCCCTCCCAGTGAGTCTCCTTACCATGATGAGGAGATTTTCCCTGGACTCCACACAGAGACCTTCCAGGCTGGTCTGTGGAGACCTGAACGCCTAACACTTGCCTTCAAGGCCAAGAACAGACTTGCACCTCCTTATACCATTACCATACTTATACCATTATTATATGTATCTGTGTTTATATATACTATTTCATCTTCACTATTTTATCTTACTGTCTTGTTTCATTTCAACGCTTTGGCAATACTGTACACACTCACGGTCACTCAAATAAAACTGAACTGAACTGAACTGAACTGAATATATTGTTGTTTTTTTCAAACCTTTCTCCAAAACAGCAACTTCACAGGAAAAAAGCACTCTTACAAAGAGAGGTTTGAGTGATGCCATTATAAACTGTTTCAAACCGTTTTTAAACAAAATGTGTTTATATTTAATCAGTCATGACATGAATATAATCTTTTTTATGACAGCTCATGACAGCTCTTGACAACTTATGACAGCTCATAACACCTTATATCATCTTATGACAGATTATTACAGCTCATGAGAGATCATGACACCTTGTAACAGCTTATGACAGATTATGACAGCTCATGATGGCTCATGACAGCTGCCGTAGCTTGTTGATGTTAATACCATGTTAATGGCATTGCACATGTCAAATGCTGTCATAAGCTGTCATTAGCTGTCATAAGTTGTTATAAGCTGTCATAAGCGTATACAATTTATTTTATGACAGCTCATGACTGCTTATAACAACTTAGGACAGCTCATGACAGCATTCAGCATCTGCCCTGGCTTGTTGATGTTAATACCAGGTTAACGGCATGTCACAAGCCGTCATAAGCTGTCTTACAGTCTATTTTATGACAGCCTATGACAACCTGTGACAACAGTTTATGACAGCATTTCACATCTGGCTTGGCATGTCAAATGCTGTCATAAACTGCTATACCAAATCAACAGCATGGTTATGTCAATGTTATGCAGCAGGGTACAAGTAAAAGTGTTATCGATGCTTCTTTTAAAAAAGTCAGTTTCATCATGCAAAGACTCCTTGTGGTGCCTTGAGAGTGGGGTTCAGTGGGAGTTTCATTCATTTTACTTTTTAAATATTTTACGGTTTAATGTGAATCATTGTGTTTTCACTGATTTGCCAGCCTTCCCATGGCTTCACCTGAGAGTATAGGGTTCAGAGTGTGTGTGTGTGTGTGTGTGTGTGTGTGTGTGTGTGTGTGTGTGTGTGTGTGTTTGAGTCAACCTGACCTGCGTCACCAGACCTCATCCTCCGAGTCGTGACTGAAGTCAGCGGAGTGGTGAACAGGAGATGAGACTCTGGGAAATTGCTCTGTTTTTATATCAGACTGAATGTGATCACAACAAACAATGCTATCTTTCAAATGAAGGGAAATTAGACAACTATGATCTCTCTGTTGCCCAGAAACAAGACCATGAGCGCTTCTTCAGTGAACACACACTCACACACACACACACACACACACACACACACACACACACACTCACACACACTCTGGATCAATCTCAAGAGTTGATAGCAGATCCACATCCGCCACCTGCTGCCAAAAATCGATCGCGCATGTCTGGCTAGTGACACTCTAAATGGTGGAAACCTCAGTATGAATCTGCAGTTTGTACTTTTTACAGTCTGACTAAAACTGTGGAGGGACTTTGAGACATTATTAATTTGGAAGGTGTAGTTTTTACAGTAATAGTTGTACAGTGATTTTAATCCAGTATGAATCTGCAGTGTGTAGTTTTTACAGTAATAATTGTGGAGGGATTTTAGTCCAGTATGAATCTGCAGTATGTAGTTTTTACAGTAATAATTGTGGAGGAATTTTAATCCAGTATGAATCTGCAGTG
>JBBPCX010038109.1:10000-15623 GCA_037974365.1 Hydrocynus forskahlii | reverse complement strand
AGACAGAGACAGAGACAGAGACAGAGACAGAGACAGAGACAGAGAGAGAGAGAGAGAGAGAGAGAGAGAGAGAGAGACAGAGAGACTTGTGCTCAGGTGTGTGATGTGGTTGAATGTCACGCTGCAAAACACTGAACACAAGATTCGAGTCACGAAATCGTATCAGGGGAGGGTGGTATTTAACAAGAACAGCACCTTTCCAATAAAAACTGACCCTGTCTCTTTGTCTCTGTTCTTTCTGTCTCTCGCTGCCATTTTTGTCTGCTTTCTCTCTTTTGACTGCTCTTTCTTTCTCTTCGTATGCTCTGTCCATCTTCTCTCTCTCGCTGTAGTGACTGTTCTGTCATCATCGCTCCAATGCCTCCATCTCAAATAAAAATCACTGCAGTCAGCATTTCCTTCTCCTCTGTAACACCACAACACAAAAGAGTGTGTGTGTGTGTGTAGATTATTTGCTGAATGGATAAACATTCATTTACCACCGGCAGTGAAATGTGAAGTTAATCAAAG
The DNA here is from genome assembly GCA_037974365.1 of Hydrocynus forskahlii. Taxonomy (NCBI): domain Eukaryota; kingdom Metazoa; phylum Chordata; class Actinopteri; order Characiformes; family Alestidae; genus Hydrocynus; species Hydrocynus forskahlii. The sequence goes on along the minus strand of JBBPCX010038109.1, from coordinate 15,113 downwards.
TGATTATCTGTTATGATCATCATCGTCTTCTGGTCCTGGCTGTGGAACTTTGTGTGTGCGCGCGCATACGTGTGCATGCACGTATGTGTGTGTGCATACTGTACTTGTCTGAGAACATCCTCTTTCACCATCTGGAGCCGCTTGCTGTGTCGGTCTGTTTTCCTGGCTGGGTCAGTTGAATACTTGGCAACAGTTACAGTGACATCGAACTCAGGCCCGACAAGATGCCTAAACTAAAAATATTTTTTTTAAATGTGCATATTTGTTGACTCTCGAGTTTAATGTTACAGCAATGGGATGTTATGAATTACGAATGTCATTTTACCGTACATACATTTACCATAATTATTAGAGCTACATGATAATCAGTATTGTTATTTTACTGCTACATATTGCGATTATAATGCCTTTCACTATAAAGTGCCCAAATAATCACTCTTCTGGAATTAAAAAGACTTAAAGGATAAGCTACAAACACAGCCCATTTTCAGATCAGTTTTTGTGATGTCACAAAACACATTTAAATATATCTCTATTCTGGCTGTAGCAGTTTAGTCCTGCTCGTTAATGAATTGATTTGCCAGCATCTTTAACAGTTAAGGATTAGACTTTTGTTGGACTATACGAAGACCTCGATTCATCAGAACACCCAGTAACTCACCTGGAGCTGTAATTGGTCACCCTGTCAGAAACACTGTGATTGGTTAGAGGCTCATTTATACATAACAGTTGTGCAGAGACTGAAACTGCAGTAATGATTAGCAGACGATATATTACATTATTACACTATTGCATAGTTAGTTACACAGTGAATTATGTAATGAATGAATGATGTGTTCTGGAGTGAAACAGTAGAATCTACTCTTTCCACAGTTTCTCCTCTTGTGCCACTCAGAGTTTATTCATATGACAAACTACAGTCTAACTGAACCTTCTGAAGGATGAGCAGTTCTGTGCCTCACTTTCTCCTTGCATTTCTGCTTTAGGTGATACGCTCCTGGGCCAAATCACGGTTCGGAAGAACAAGAGGGACCCCCGGGCGCTGCTGGTGATTCTAAACCTTGCTGACAGGAGGCAGACGTATAGCCTACAGTGATAAAGCCCTGCCTCACTTTCAGAGACGCCGGCACCCCTCTCCAGCCCAAAGTGTCAATCAAAATTCAGGTTTTAATGAACGTCATCTCCAATTGGGACGGCATAGAAAATCACACGGAGATCAGATTAATACATCTTTCTAATAAAGCATACAATAATGGATCATCATCAAAACACCCACAGAAACTCATCTGATTTGTCTGGATGATCACAACACATCCAGACAGTTCTAAACACAAGATCTACTTATCATCGCCCTAAATATGAGCATTAGTACTACCATTCTTTTTTTCCCCATCTGTTTTAAACGTAGCAGCCCGTCAGCTGCGTTAGAAAACGCTGACAGTAGATTTGTATGTGCATACCTCATTGGACTGCACTGCTGATACTACACTGGGGCTCACAAACCACATAATGAACAAATTTTCAGAGAGTAGTTGATGACTGTGCTGGCTTTGAGGTTTTGTTTTGCTTAATAAAGTTTTCTTTTCAAATATTTTGTCTGCTCTTTATCTTCAAATGCCATTTATTAGTGTCTACGTTTCACTTCATGTCTGATCTGTGGCTTTACCTGAAGGCAGTGTTTGTCCTGCTCTCAGTGCTGCAGGTTCAGTCTTCTCTGCCCAACACACCTGATCTGCTCATGACAGGTCTGTGATCAATTTTTGAGCTGAATTGATGTGTTTAAATAAATTGAAAGTCACCAGGAGCATGACTAAAAAACTCTTTCTAAGGAATAGAAGGACCAAAGCATTCAAAAGAGAAATTCTTGTGACCTTTGCTTGAAGACAATATATTCAGCGATCAGCCATAACATTAAAACCTCTTCTCTAGTATTATTGGTCCCGTTCCTGCCCCCAAAACAGCTCTGACCTGTCTAGGCCTAAACTCCACAAGAAGGTCTGTGGTTCTACACCAGCAGATCCTTGAAATCCTGTAAGTTGTGAGGATTGGCCTCCATGGATCGGACTAGTTTGTCTCAATCAGATCGAAACTCAATCAGATCGAGATCTGGGGAGTCTGGATAAACCTTGAGCTCTTTGTGATGTTCCTCAAACAGTTCCTGAACAGTGTTTGCTTTGTGGGGTGGCATCATCCTGCTTAAAGAGGAAACTGCCATTCGGGACCAGTATCTCCATGAAAGGCTGAACTTGGTCTGCAGCGTTTAGGTGTCAAAGTAACGTCCACATGAATGCAGGCCCCCAGCAGGGTTCTTCAGCAGAACATCACCTAGAGCATCACACTGCCCAGCTTCTTCACATCCTGGCCTATCTGTTTCCCGGGTAAGTCACACACACACACACACACACACACACACACCCATCCACATGATGTAAAAAACACGATCCATTAGACTGGCCCAACTTTTTCCATCTCTCCATAGTCCAGTTCAGATGATAATCGGAGGAGCCTTTGGTGGTGGACAGAGGTTAGCATGGGCACTTTGGCCAGTCTGCAGCTATGCAGCTTCATGTGCAGCGGGGGGCGCTGCATTGTGTGCTGATGTATTTCTATCAGAGCAGCATGAGCTTCTGCCCTTTGTTCTTCTGTGGGATCAGACCAGACAGACCACTCAGTGAGCTTTCCTTTACACAGCAGGTTCTCTGTTCTGGTGTAAATATTGAGGAGTGGGTTTTTATTGTCTTTAGTTGATTTTTGTTGTCTCTGTTTTATCTGCCGCTTTCTGGTGTTTTCCACAAAAATATGCAGTTTCTTTGCACATTTAAAATTGAAATAATGCAGCAGTGATACAGTATTCCAGATGCTGTGAGTGTTGGCTGAACGTGGGGTTGCAAAGTCTTAGTCTTTTTAAATGTTAAAAAGATTTTTCAGCTTGTTTACAATGTGCTACAGGCTTCTTCAGGAAGTAAAAACTGGTTCTGCTATGAACCCTTTTGTTGTTGCTAATATTATTAATAGTGTATGGAGAGTTTCTCTAGAAGAACAATCTCTTATCACATGCTGGTGATTCAGTGGGGCAAATAAAACTGGTAATGAATTAATTATATGGCCTTGTGTGTAATTAACGACTGATCTCTCTGCCTGTTATCTTGGGGTCAAGGAGGGTCACTGCCCCCAGTGAGCTGAGACTCAATGACCCTCAGTCGCAGTGATTTATTCCTGATTAGATAAGCCGACTGATTCAGAAAAATCACGGCTTTTCATGATCAGGTACTGAAGACCAGGAGAACCACACTTATCTTCATCACACTGCACCTTAATTAGAATCTGATAAGGCAGGTGTTGGCGTGGGAAGTTTTAATAACAGCTGTGGGCCAGAAGAGCCGCTTCTGCGGGACGTCCTGCCTTTATTTCCTTCACCACGTGGGAAAGAAGGTGTGAAGGGGACGAAGGGACAGAGGAGCAGAAATCAATTACAATTATTCTCTGTTGACAAAGTAATTAAAGGCGGAGTGTCCGCCGGAGAGCCTTTATCACTGTGGGAGATTTATGATGCTGGCTGCATTGCGCATGCGTGATTAGCATGTTTAAAAATTCCAAACAATCCATCTGATCCACATTTAATCTGGTTTTTATTACCACAGCAGTTTTTACAACAGCATTTCAGAAACTCGACATATAGAACCTTCTAAATGATATTTCAATTTTGGTTTCATCTTTTTTACCACCTTTAACCTGTAAAAATGTAGAAGAAAGATTTTCGTTCCTTAAGCAACCTTTAAACACAGGGTTCTTTAAAGAACAGTTTCTATAAATAAGATGTTTTGAAAATCCTCTTAAAATTTATGGAATGTCCACACAACATAAATGAGTAAAAATAGTTCCAAGAATCATATGTCCATGCCAAGAACCATTAGTGTATTTTTAAAACCTTATAAGATCCAATAAAAGAATCACTTTTGGTTTTATTTAGGAAACTTTTACTTGGGAGTTTTTTAGAAATTGTTTCTATAAATATGAAATGTTTTGAGAATGAACACTCAAAGTTTAGGAGTGTCCACACAACATGCAAGTTCTGAAGCAATGAAAAACCATATGTCTAAGCCAAGAACCATTTAGTTTCTGTGACACCAGAGGTGTAACCATAATTTGTGCTACTGAACCATTTTACAAAAGGTTTTTTAAAGAACTGTACATCAGAAGAACAAGTTATCTGTGCCAAGAAGCCCGTGGTTCATTTGAATGGTTCTGGAATTGAGGGTGTTTCAGGAGAGCAGTTCAGGAGTTTGCTTTGGTTTATTTTGGTTCTTCATGTTTTACTTGTGTGGTGATTTTATCTTTTAGCCAGAAATGTAGATGCAGATCACACCTGAGCATCAAGAATCTCTGATAGGAGCCAGAACTTCAGAAGGAGAGTTAAGAAAAGTAACAAATAATCTATCCAATAAATTAGCTAATACTAAATAATAATAATAATGATCATGTTAAAGAGAATAGAAAAGCTGTGGAATAGGGAATACATGAAAAGACCAAATATTTTATCAGATAACCATTTAAACAGTATTGCAGGCGGTAAATATCGCGATAACTATGATCATCCCTGTGCACCTGCAGGAGGCGGAGCTTACTGGAGCTAAAAATAGAGGCGGGCTTTTTTTTTACTCTCTTATGTAAAAGTTTCACAGAAGAGCAGCTTCCACTTTGGGTACCACCTGACCCCCCCACCACCTGACCCCCCCACCGCTGGTGACGCGCGCGCAATGCACACGTAACGTAAGCTTTGTGCGCAAAGGGCACCTTTGGGATTCTTCGCAAACACACATACACACACATATATGTATGTGTGTGTATGTGTGTGTACATAAGCATGAATACAATGTAATAATAGTATATAATATAAATAAATACAATATCAATTCTATTGATAGTCATTTCTGTCTCCTGTGATGCTGTCATGCCTTACATTTATATATTTTTATTACACACACACACACAGTAATGTGTTAGTATAAAACATGTATATATGTTTAAAAAAATAATATACAATTATTTATTAAATCATTATAATCATTGTAATATAAAACAAGTAAATGTAATATATACATATGCATATATA
>JBBPCX010038109.1:0-5000 GCA_037974365.1 Hydrocynus forskahlii | reverse complement strand
ATCCATATCTCTACACCTCTATTTCTCACACTGTCTATCCCTCCTTTTCCTCTGTTGTGAAACTGGTAGCAGTTCCTTTGATTCATGATTCTGTTTATGCCTTTTCACCTCCATCAAACACCAGAATATTCTGAAACTTGGCAGGACCTTCATCTACCATTCTATTTATCCTTCCATCCCTTCATCCATCAATTACCAGGACATGCTGAAACTTTATTTAACAATCTCTCAATTCTTTTATCTCTCTGTCATAGATTTTAGGTTGGAACTTCTTCATCCCACTTTTTTTTTATCATTTATCCCTACATCACTCTGTTAAACAGCAGTACATGTTATTCCTTCACTCCATTTATCATCCCACCTTCACTTCTACATCACTGTATACTTCACTTTACCCCTCTATACTTATGTTTATTCTTCTATATTTTTATTTATCCCTCTATACTTCTGTTTATCCACCTATTCTTCACTTTACCCCATACTTCAATTTGTCATTCTATACATCACTTTACCCCTCTGTACTTCTGTTTGTGCCTCTATACATCTGTTTATCCATCTATACTACTTCCATTTTCCCTCTATGCCTCTCTTTATCACTCTAAACGTCTATTTACTCCTCGATACTTCTATTTATCCTCCTATACTTCTGTTATCCTTTTATACTTCTATTTACCCCATACCTCTATTTATCCCTCTCTACCTCTATTCATCCCTCAATACTTCTGCTTATCTGTTTACAGTTCTATTTATCCCTCTAGACTTCTGTTTATTCCACTATATTTGTATTCATTCATCTACACTTCTCTTTACCCCTCTATACTTCTATTTTTCCCTCTAGCTTTCCAGTTATTCTTGTCTCCATTTGCATCCCTCTGTTTATGAATCTACCATATCATATCATTGATCCATCTATTTATCTCTTTATCTGCATGTTTACTCAGATTGTTACCCCTCTAACCTCAAATTTATCTCTCTCTTGATCCCTCCATCCCCCTCCATGCGCAATGCGCCACTCTCTCTCTCTCTCTCCCTCTCTCTCTCTCTCTCTCTCTCTCTCTCTCTCTCTCTCCCCTTCACACTCTGATGCACTTTGAGGTTTTATATTATGAGTTTGTTTTTTGCGGTGTTTTCTGTTATCTTGCATCAAGAGCTGGTTATTTTAGTGGCATTTAATTAACTTGCTTAATTGTTTTACAGGTTTAATCTGCTCTGATCTGCAATATATCAGTGTTAAAGCGTGGGTGTATGCGTGTGTGTGTTAATTAGAGTTATGATTTATATTTTTTTAATCCCGTTTGATAAATAAATCGAGGCTCATTTTTTCTGCATCGATAAAATATCGAAATTCCGCTTTTTTTCGTCAGAAACTGCGTTTAATTCCTCAGGAGTTTCAGCGAATTCAGCAGATTTTCTGCTGCTGTGACAGATTTACTGTACAGCGCAGCAGTGCCGCAGTGAGGCGCCCCCGCGCGGCAGGACCGAGAACTGCAGTTCTAACACACACTGCAGCAAAAACACGCTCCTGATGTTTTAATCAATGAGAAAAAAAATTGTAAAGTGTAAATAAAGTGATTTCGATTGTTTACAATTATTCTATTCACTTTTGTTTGGTATGTTAATACTCCGTATTTTTTTTATTCCACCTCTGTTTGAATGTGTGCTAAGTTTGTGTTGATTTGAATGTTGAGTGTGTGCTGAGTGTGTGTTGATTGGAATGTTGAGTGCGTGCTGAGTTTGTGTTGACTGGAATGTTGAGTGTGTGTTGAATGTGCTATACTGTATGTATTTTTAATTAACCAGCTCTGTTTTAGTAATTTAAATTTTTGACACCTGATTTATTTTGTGTAAAATGTGTGTTTTAGGCTTTCGTGACTGTGTTTGTTTGTGTGGACAGAATCGTGTATAATCCGGGACAGGAACGTGAGCTCAGTCCGGAACAGCTCGTTCTGCGTGTACGCGCACGCGATGGGGAACCTGAGCCGCTTACTGAACCTCAGCGCGGAGAACCGGGGGTACGTCAGCCCCAGCGAGGAGTACTTCAAGTGAGTCAACCCTCTTGCACACCAGACAGAACCACCCCTACCCCCTTAACCCGTTTAATCATTATAATAATGATAATAATATTAATCAAACAAATTAGAATTGTTTGACATAACTGTAAATATAAAATTCTACATTTTTAAAAATACATTAGAGTAAATATTCTTTACTCTAGAATTTTGTAGAGTAAGACATTTATATATATATATATATATATATATATATAATGTGTGTGTATGTGTTTATATAAAAAATAAGTGTGAAGTGTTTTTTGTAATTGTACAATGTACTTGCAAGTTGAGTGTGTTGAGTGTGTTCATTGGAAAGTTGAGTGTGTGCTGAGTGTGCTGAGTGTGTGTTGATTGGAATGTTGATTGTGTGTTGATTGGAATGTTGATTGTGTGTTGATTGGAATGTTGACTGTGTGTTGAGTGTGTGTTGAGTGTGCTGAGTGTGTGTTAATTGGAATGTTGAATGTGTGCTGAGTGTGTGTTGATTGCAGTGTTGAGCGTGTGTTGAGTAAGTCTGTGTTTTTTGTTTGTTCAGGTATTACCTGTTATAATTGTGTGTGTGTGTGTGTGTGTGTGTGTGTGTGTGTGTGTGTGTGTGTATGTGTGTCAGGTATAATGTGTTACACATCTCTAAAGGGATCGAGTATCCGGGGGAGATTCGGTGGCCTCTAGCCGCATGTCTTTTCCTCGCGTGGCTCATAGTTTACGCGTCTTTAGCGAAAGGAATCAAATCATCAGGCAAGGTAACAAATCTCTCTCTCTCTCTCTGTCTCTTTCTCGCTCTCTCTCTCTTTTTCTTTCTCTCTTTCCCTCTCTGCTGTGTGATCATTACTGGGCTGTGGTCACGCACTCATTTTAATGGATGTAATGCCCTCTTTTGGCGAATGTTTGTTATTGCAGCCTCTCACACGGTTATACACAGCGTGTGGTGAAAAGAGCCCTGAAACATCTGTGTTTGCAATACAGTTACAATAAAGTAAAGAGAACATTAAAGGCAAAAAATATCAATACAAAATGTAAAAAAATGTATTCAAATAAACGTGTGTAAACAGTGTAAACTAATGTAAGTGTAAAGAGTAAACAAGACGTAGGCTTCTTCAGGTGTCGAAATAGTTCATTTACATGGATAAAGAAGCATCTTTGCGCAGTAACTGACTGTCTGTGTTAGTCCTGTTATTGATCTGTTAATCATTTTACTGATTTATTATTATCTGTGGAGCCGTTCCTGGGATTTATTAGTGTGTTTTCCGTAGACACAGAAACAAGCGTGTATCAATTAAGAGAAGTTAATTAACCAGACACCTTCATCACGAGCTGAGAGAGTAATTAGTGTTTAAGCTCCACCTTTCACCTGGATGGACAGGTGTAGTGATTAATGTTTAAGGAATAGGGTGTAAAGAGATGGTCAGAGTGTGAGGAGGACGTTGAGGTAGAAGAAGAGGAGGTGAAGAAGAACGTAGCGCAGATGGGTCAGAGTGCCCATGCTGAACCCTGTCAACCACCAAAGGCTCCTGCAATAAATCAGAACTGGACCATGGAAGACGGTTTGGTCTAATAGATCATGTTTTCTTCTACATCACATAGACGGGCGTGTGTGTTTGTCTTACCTGGGAAAAAGATGGACCAGGATGCATCATGTAAAGAAAGTGAGGCGGAGGAGGCTGTGATGCTGTAGGTGATGTTCTGCTGGAGAACCCTGCTGAACCCTGCCAAGTTCACCTCATGGATACGCTGTTCCCTAATGGCAGTTTCCTCTTTCAGCAGGATGATGCCCCCATACTGCAAACACTGTTCAGGAACCATTTGAGAAACATCACAAGGAGCTCAAGGTTCCTCCAGATTTCCCAGATTTCAATCTGATCGTGTTTCTGTGAGACAAACTAGTCCGATTCATGGAGGCCAAACCCCACAGCTTACAAGATCTGTTGATGTAGAGCTACAGACCTGGGGTCCAGACCTCGGTGGGTCAGAGCTGATTTGGGGGCAGGAGGGGGACCAAAAATATTAGACCGATGATTTTAATGTTATGGCTGATCAGGGTGTACGTGTATGTCCTCTTTTTTGTAGGTTCTTTTCCCCCAGTTTATCTGTGAGTAATGTGTGCATGCAGTGAGGTGTTTATTTTAGGCACTGTTACTGTTCTCTGTATACAGGTGGTGTACTTCACCGCCACATTCCCCTACGTGGTTCTGGTGATCCTGCTGATCCGAGGGGTCACTTTGCCTGGCGCCGGCTCAGGGATCCTTTATTTTATCACACCCAAATGGGAGAAACTCAATGATGCAAAAGTAAGAGATAGAGCTGAGCACTGAACAGATGAGATTCCGTTCAGTCTTCACTTTATTTCTGTACATTATTTTACTGTACTTACATGAATACATAATTCATTTTACGTAGTGAAATGTGTAAGGAATTACATTTATACTTCCTCTGTTCTGTTTTCTGCTTGTTTCAATGTCAAAACATTACAAAAACTCTCTTTCTCTCTCCCTCACTCTCTCTCTCTCTCTCTCTCTCTCTCTCTCTCTCTCTCTCTCACTCTCTCTCCCTTTGTAGGTGTGGAAAGACGCTGCTACTCAGATTTTTTTCTCTCTCTCCGCTGCGTGGGGGGGGTTAATAACACTCTCCTCCTATAATAAGTTTCACAACAACTGTTACAGGTAAAACAGCTTCATCTCTTCCTCCTCATCCTTCTTTCAGCCCTTTGCAGTGATTTAATGGAGCCCTTAGTCTAAACGATTTGTCCCATTTTTGCAGTTTTGTACATAACTGCATGAAAAGTTGGACTGTGTGAAAAGTCTGTATCCTCCTGTTATACTCATCCACTCTGAGATTCAGTGTCTGATATTCAGTTACATCCCTTTTAAAACACACCATTGTATGTATTTGTATGTACATATATGTGTATGTATGTGTGTTTGTGAGCGTATATATGTAGGTATATATATA
>JBBPCX010038098.1:0-15623 GCA_037974365.1 Hydrocynus forskahlii | reverse complement strand
ATGTTTTGTCATTTCCTTTAAAATGATGCTTTAAAGAACAATATTTTTATTTGGAAATGAGGAGAAATATTGTCAGCGGTTCTTAAAAACGAAGGCAAAAGCTGTTCAGTTCAGTACTCGCAGCTATAAAAGATCAAACCTGAGAAACTGAACATTTCTGGAGCGGTATATAGGGTGCATGGATTGGCGAGAGAAGCTTTAACAATGCTTAAAGGCTGCATCATACATTTTTCCATTATATGAGCCCTTTAAATTGTATCCTGTACTGATGTAAGACCTTTTTAGAAGTAGTTGTACACAAGGGATGCCTTGAAGGCGGAACTCCACTTAACATATTAACACTTTAACGTGCCCTTCATCTTGCTGCGCTGTCATATCCTGGCCGGTGTGTTAAACACACCCGTGCTCCTGTCAGGCTGGGGCATTGTAAGGGGGCAGCGGAGAAAAGAAGTGCTGACAGTCTGAATTCACGCCGTTGTTTGAATGGAAGTCAGGAAGCAGTCGCGGGAGATGCTGGCATTTTATGAAGCTTATTTTTGATGCTGATCTGGTCTGATGTAGGAACATCCTGCCAAAACTGCTGGTTATGTCACTTCTGTCTCTTCTGTATCCACTGTGGGTCCTGTGTTTACGTGCTTAAGCTGGTCTCTGTTTGTTGCTGGCATGGTGGAGTGATGGGCTTGAACAGAGGAATATGAAATGCAAATCTTTTATTACTGTGGGGCAGCTGGTGGCCTAGTGGTTAGGGAGTTGGCCCTGTGATCAGAAGGTTGTGGGTTTGAATCCCAGGACTGCTGGTGTCACCATCCCCACGCAAGGTCCCATCCCCACACACTGCTCCCCGGCGCCCCTCATTGGTGGCAGCCCCCTGCTTCACTTGATGAATGGGTTAAATGAGTTAAATGCAGAGAAATAATTTCACATTGTTCACAGTGTGTGCTCGGTTGTATTCGCGTGTGAATATAAGGGGGCTCTTTACTTTACTTTACAAAGAAGGGGTCAGACTTTATTCAGGCTTTATTTGTAATGATTGATGTTAAAGGCAAACTATAATGGTTTCTGAAATATGAAAATGTCGGTGATACTAATTCTGATTTAAGGAATTAAAAATGCCAATGTGTTGGCTAAATTGATTGCACATAGTTAAATATGATTACATTTTAATGAGCATTCTGTGACATCTTAAAAATGTTGAGATTTCTTTGGTGTATTTTTACCACTATATTTTGTGAAACTGATTTAAAAGATAAATTAAGAAACTTACTCTGTTGCCTTGTCAACCCAAGACAGGTCAGAGTAAATCACTTGATCAGTTTCAGTCACAAAATTAGTTTCATATCATACGGTCTCATAAGGACCATTTTATCAGCCAACATATTTATCGGTTGCTTTGGTAACCAAAATGTTATCGATTATAAAAAAAAAAAAAAAGGTGCATGTTTCATGTAAAGGACATCTGAAACTGGCAGAAGGTGCATTTTATGGCTGCACTGAGTAAAGGGTTAAATAAGGTGTTGATATATATCTATATGTTCCTGCTAATTAATCTTATTTACAAAACATTTCATAATTATTACTGTTGTAATGTTTCGGACATACTGTAATTACATTTGAACGTTCATTTGCTGAGGAGGATGATTGTTGCTTTGTTCCTGTATCACCAGGTGAACCTGGGAAGCCACCAGTACCTGTTCACTGTAGACATAAACCCATCTGAAATGCCTGCGTTCTGCCTACGCCACGATGTGGACGCCTTGCTTTGGCAGCCTCGGCCCGAACAGCCGGATGAAATGTGGCAACATGTTGCTACCTTCAACGCACTGGGTGAGTCCCACTGACACAGTCGCTGTTGGTCCATCAGAGCACTACGCCTTCTCCTCCTCACTCCTGCATACCTGCCTCTGCTCTGGAAGTCTAAACGTCTTAGGATTAGCATTATAGCAAGAGTTGCAGTATTTGTGTTATATACTCAGTGACCAAAAAAACCCCCAAATAAAACCCTAAACCTGGCGGTGACTCATGCCCGGTCTGAACCCGTCTGTGATACGTAACATGCTGGCACATAGTTAGTAGACCTTTCCTATTTTTCTCTCAGTCGGTTTACATTGCTTTATAAAAGCTCGTCATATTTAGAACCAGCACAGAATGGAATTACATCACGTGAAATCACATGGAAAAAACACATCATTTAATGCGTTATTGTGGGTGGCATTTTTTCCACGCTTAATTAAAGGGCCCTTTTATTTGTCTTATGACTGGGTTTAATGTGATATAAATACATTAAGGTTTAAAACACACCATTCGCTCTGCAGTCTTTATGTCCCAGTTTGAATTCGTAGTTTGCGTGCGGTCATGAAAACCAGTGCCCTTACAGAATTTCAGCCCACAGCAGTTCAGCCCCACCAAAAATGAATGGACAGCCTGGAACTCTTTTGAATGAACATTACTGGACAACAAATCAGATCACAGGTCGCTTACGGGGCAGCTGGTGGCCTAGTGGTTAGGGCGTTAACCCTGCGATTAAAAGGTTGTGGGTTCGAATCCCAGGACCGCTAGTGGCACCTCTGAGGTACCCTTTAGTAAGGTACCGTCCCACACGCTGCTCCCCAGGCGCTGTGGTCCTGGCTGCCCGCTACTTCACTTGGCGAATGGGTTAAAGGGATTAAATGCTGTTCACACTGAATGCTGTGCAGTGTTCACATATGACAGAATGGTCACTTTCACTTCACTGCATATATCTCTCTTAAAAGCACAGTGACCTGTTTAACTCTAAGGGATGAAGAGAGGTTGTAAAAAAGTCACGTAAAATTAATTAAGTAAAGTGGCCCCTTATAGTCGCGCATGAACACTGTGAAATTCCTTCTCAGCATTTAACCCATTGAACCCATTCACCAAGTGAAGCAGTGGGCTGCCACCAATGAGGGGCGCCCGCAGAGCAGTATGTGGGGACCTTGCTCATGGGTACTTGACACTAGCAGAGTTGGGAGTCAAACCCACAACCTTCTGCTTACAGGGACAACGCCCACACCACTAGGCCACCAGATGCCCCATTACGAACCTTTTCTGGTACATAAATCCACAGACATGTCATGAGAGAGACATCAGAGGAGAAAGTAAAATTTAAGAATAATGTGGGATATGGGACCATTAAAATTGTTTGGAGGAAGTTAGCCGTCATTGAGTGTGAGCTAATTAATGACCACACACTTCCCCCTCTAGTGTGTGACTAATTTCCCTTCTGCTCAAACTCCTGTTCCTCAGCAAAGACTTTCATTGCAGAATGTCAGTATGTTTTTGTGTGTCCCGATCTTTTCAGTTAATGAGTTTGACGCATTCACAATTCTTAATTTGAGTGAAACTGTGCTAATTACATGCAAATGCTTACATTTAACCCTTATATGTGTATGGGCTGTCATAAAAAAAATATATATATTAAAGTTTTTTCTTAGAGCCTCTTTTTGGGCATTTCTTGCCACATTGTGTTGTACAGTTGTATCAAAAGTTGAGCATCCCTGGTCAAATGGCATTTTTGGGCCACTTTGTTTTGCTTTTCCATTTGAAAATAAGAACACACCATCCACAGAGAACATTTCATGGATTTTGGCTGAATTTAACATATATGGAAAAAAGTAGAACAAGATGTGGCCTGAACAAAAGGTGCAGTACATTTTATAGTTTGTCTTTTGCTAATACATGAAAACATTTTACGATATATTAAACAAATACATGTGAAAAAAAAAAATTGGTATTTAAAAAATCAGTTTGACCTGGGATGTTCCAATTTGTACACATGTATTTAGGCTTCATAGTATGGAATCATTCTGATATTGTTTAATTTTTATTGTTGGACCCCTTTGAAAAACAATTAATTTACTCAACCAATAAAACAATTGGAAAATTGCTCAGTCTAATATACCAGCCCTAATAAAAGAATGTGAATATCTAAACTTTACATGAGAAGCTAAATGCACTCTAAACTGGATTTTATTGTACTGTCTAAAAACCCTTGAGAGGGATTAGAAATGAACTGTTCAATTATTTACTCAGTCAATAAAACAATTGGAAAATTGCTCAATCTAATATACCTGATAGTGACAGCCCTAACAAAAGTACATACGTCTTATATGAGTATCTTAACATGAGAATCTGGGTGGTGGGTAGGATACTTGCCTCTGGACCAAGAGGTCGTGGGTTTGAATCCTACCTTCAGCACACCACCACTGAGTCCCTGCGCAAGAACCTTAACCCCTAAGTTGCTCCAGGGAGACTGCCCCCTGTAGGTAGGGAATGGAAGTCGCTTTGCGTAAAAGCGCCTGCTAAAAGCGTAAATGTAAATGTAAATGCACTCTAAACTGGATTTTATTGTATTGTCAGAATCTCCTGTGAGGAATTGGAAATAAACAGCTCTGTCCACTCGTCCGTGCCGTATTCTCATCCCCTCTGTCATTTTGTGTGCCCAGGTTACGTGCAGGCTTCGAAGCGGGATAAAAAGTTTGCGACCTGTGCTCCGAACTTCTCCTACGCCGCGCTGGCTGAATGCCTGAGGCGAGTCTTTATCTACCGGCAGCCTTCTCCGGTGGAAACGGTCCTCTTCAACCGCAGACAGGGGAGGCAGGTTGGCCAGGTTGCCAAGCAACAGGTCGCCAGCTTGGAGTCCAGTGACCCTGTGCTGGGCTTTAGGGCCACTAATGAGAGACTGTTCATTTTAACCTGCAACAACCTATTTATACTCAAGGTGAATCATTAAATCCCCTATTCAGGAGCTCCACAGGACACACTCCAGCAGTCTTTTCAAAGACCATGAGAGAGGGAAGAAAAAAAACCCCTGAAAAATTCTTGATGGATTTGAGCATTGCTCATACAGTCTGAATTATTCTGTTCTGTAAATGCTCACAGACATCCGTAACCTTTTTATGAGTATCTTGTTTACGACCAGATGGACTTATAGTCGTAGTATGTGAGGTTGTATCCGATGTTAATGGTTATGTAACAGTCTTTGTTCACATTCCACCCCACACTATACAGAAATAAAGAAAAATAAAACAAAAAAACACTATTTGGATGTAATACTTGACTGTCCAGACCCTATGTGTTTTTGGGGTTTTTTTGTAGACAAAGGCACCTTTTTCATTGAGACAAATGCGCTTTGCATGCTGTTAATACGTTAATAGATTAATGAAACCTTAACAGTATCTTTCCATTTTTCTACAGTAAACAGGTTTGGTCAGTAGAACCCTGGAATTACAGCTACTGAGAGCTGATTGGTTGGTGGGCTGATTAAACTGCCATCAATATACATGACACATGTTTAGATGTTCTTACAGCTGGAGCTGAAAATTGCATAGATATGACATCATTAAACTAGATTGCATTTCCACAAAGAAAATGCAAAGTGTGCCAGCATTAGCATTAGCATAGCATTAGCATTAACATTAACATAGCATTAACATTAACATTAGCATAGCTTTAGCATTACCTTAGCGTTAGAATTGTATTAGTGTGTGTGTGTCCCAATACTTTTGTCCATATTGTTCAGTTTAAACATGTGTGGAGCCTAAAAGTTTCTTCTTCTGAAACTGCATTCATTTCAATGGGGTTAAAAATGAATTGGGACGAGTTGGGACGGTGTCTCGATTTCGAAAGCCCTGGGAGGAGTAGCGTGCCAAAAACGGGTGAACGGAAGAATAATTAAACTCAAGTAGAACAACAGCCAAAGGCAAAAGCACACTATTATTGAGCAAGCACACTAAATTCTGTTCTGTGTTGGGAAAAAATGTTTTTTTTTCTGTATAAGAATGGTGGTTTATAATTGCAGTTTTGTTCCAAAGCTCCATATGAACCCATTAATATTGAACTCTCTTGGATGCACCCTCTAGCGTCTGACCAACCAGAAAGACAGTAACAAATGGCAGTTCTGTCAAAACGGCAGGCCATGCAGAGCCTTTAGCCTCTTTTGTTTGGGGAAAAATGAAACTGCCCAAGTGTTTCAGAAGTTTGATTACTCCCATTATATAAACAGCAGGAAGTTGGTCTTTTATAATCAACTGAAATTAGACCAACTGCTGAAGGAATATTCAACAGCTCTTTTTTCAAACTCGACATCAGGCCCCTAGTTTAGTAGCCAGTTTTCTAGACCAAGTGATTTCCCGTTGCTGCTGCAGTTTAATGCAAAAGTGCACTTTAATCCATCTCTGGAAACCTGGACCAAGATTCTGTGTCATTTCCAGTTCCAACAGTCTTTGGAAGCTTATAATAGAATATTCCATATTTTTAATGCATTTTGTGCATGTAAGCTGGTTTCACTGAGCTGTTATTTCATATTTTCCTCAATGTATAGACATTTCAAAGCTAATCTCTTTGGGATGATTCACATTGTGAACAATTTTATTCAGTAAGTTTCTCTACTTTGCGCCATTTTACACAAAAATTATGTTAAATAAAATTTTGGAAAACGGAATTTTCCTTTAAAAATAAAGATGCCTAAAAGGGTTGTTTGCAGAGCCCTCATACAAAAAACATTTCATGGAACCTTTCGACGGTTCTTTTTAATAACCATTTTTGTAAGTGTGAGTGTAAAATTTAGAGGAACTCTACATAATATAGCAGAAGGATTTATACCAATTAGTGTTTATTAGTTTTAACAGTAATGTTTTTTTTACAATCTGTCCAAGCCAATAACCATTTAGGAACTTTTATTTGTAAGAGTGCACTGTTAATATTGGTGCACATTGAACACTATGCAATACAGATATTGTTCATCGCAGATCCAGTGGTAGGTTACTTTGCCTTGATGAAAATGTCTTATTTAAATGCATGAATGTGTTATTACACAGTTAGCTGTGGTCTGGAAAGGTCACTGTTCTGGATGATCTTTGGGCTAGTTTGTATTCATAGAAAATGTGTCATTAACATATTATCACCTTAAAGTGCTTCAGAATGGCGTTTTGATTCGTGGAGTTAATTATGCAAGGGAGACCATGTGGCCTCTAACACAAGACAGACAGCGGGATGATCAAGTTATCAAGAATGAATAATGTATCAGATATACATTAAAAAATGGACAAATGGTGAACTGTTGCGTTTGATGCCCTGGTTGTCTGCTGTGGTGCATGCAAGTCAGCAGCAAAGTATTTTAATTAATTTTGCTCAACAAAGCTAACTTACCATTTTTCACATTCTTCTCCTCATTATCGTGCAGTCAAAACTTTGTGACATTTTTCTGCTCACAGGCTTCAAGCTAGAATCACCAAACTTTGCATGATTGTAGAACCTGTACCAGCAGAGTACGGGTTTTTGTCACTTCATTAATCCAATCACAGTCGTTTCCCATGGGAATGAATGAGGGAATGCTCAGCATCCTCTGTACACAACCGCTCTGGGAAAAAAATGAGGGCACTGCAATCTATTCTTAAATCAGCATCTCTGTGAGTATGACAACCGTTCCATGCCAGTGTCTGTTAAATTCCTACACATTCTGCTTTAAGAGGGACTGATTAGTGATCACCTGAATCACATCTTATTTAATGAGGAAAAGTATAAAAACACTGCTGTAATCGACACTCTCCTCTCACAGCGAGACCAGTTGGATGGCGAAACACTACTAGAAGTTTGTCAAAGGTAATTATTGCCATTTTGTTTGTAGAGGAAACATGAGATTTGTTTTCTTTGCATTTCTGTAAACACTGCATAATTTCTCTTAAATTGATGTATTATCATTTCCCTTAAAATGTTTGCGCCTGTAAAAAATGTAACCTGAGAAACTGAACATTTTTGCCGTGTTCTCATTTCTTCCACAGCTGTATGTGGCCAAAGGCTTAGATGCCTCTCTTATTGCTTTGACATATAAACACACTAGCAACACCCTAGCCACCACCTGGAACACCGTAGTAACAACCAAACTCCAAGGCAATAACCAGAGATGCCAATACAAATGGACAGTAATACCTTATTAAACAGCTGCAACGTTGGATGGAACAGCTGGTGACATTTCACAACTGTTTTCCATCTCACCTGCTGACAAATGAACACACCTGTCGGCTGCCACCATTACCACTGCCAAATAATAATTTTCTGTCTGACGGTATTTTTCTACACCCCAGCAACCACCTAAATGATCATGGCAATTACATTAGCCAGAATTTGACCGACCAACCACCTAGCAACACTGTAGCAACCAATTGGAATACCATAGCAACTACCTAGAACTCAATAGAAGCCATCTAATCAACATTTTGGGAACCACCTTTGGTAAGGCACCATAGCAATTGCCTAGCAACATCCGGCAACCACCACATTTATCAACCGTCTAGCAAGTTAGATACTGTAGCAAACAACAAGCTCAAAATGTTCAACATTCAAGCCCATATAATGAAAATATGCGATTGAACTTAACTGATACAACATTGAACAAACCATTAGATAAACCAGTTAAGTCACCGACAGCTGTTTACGACTGCTTTAATGTTTTAAATGCTATTAGCTGGCTTTGTCAAGCTAACTTAAAATCTATCACAAACTTTTCCTCATTTGCTTTGTCTCATTTCACTCAGGCCTTATTCAGAGAGTGCAGTCAGTTGAATCAGACTGGGACCTTTGGCCCTGAGATGGAAGAGCATCTGCTCAGCGTTATGTAGTAAGACTGAATAAAACAGGTCCTGTCTCCCGCTCCTAAAGCCCATCTGCTCCTGCAAAGCTCCAGAGATGGCCATGGAGCCCAGTCAATAAAAACCTACCTCGACTATGCGTTGCATAACAAACATACCTATAAATGTGTGGAGTTATTTTCATGTGAAATTGTCACTTGTGCTTCGCTGTTGGTTATTGATTAGTTGATCAGTGGATCCATTGTGAAGAGAATCGTTAGACAAGGACACCTACTGAAATAAAACTTAGAACGAGTTAGCCTTGGTACTGTTCAAAGACAAAGACATGTACAGCGGTTACAGAAAATGTTCCCCCTTCAAAAGATTCACATTTTGTAGCTTTGTAGCCTGAAATAAAGACACACACACACACACACAACCAAACTTTCCTGCTGTATTTACTCAATGCTGCTTAAAACATTTAAGTAAAAGATATGACAGCAATAGTATAGAAAATAAAAACAATCACTGAGATGGAGCCCCCTTCCTAAAAACTACTTGTAAACTCAAGGTTTAACTAATCAGGTTTAACTAATCACCTTCTAACATTGCACACCAAGCTGATCAACTGTAATCATTTTCAGAAGTTGTAGAAAACAGCTATTACTGGGGAATTCCAGTGCTTGTGCAAACAGTCAACTATGGGTGGCGAGGCACTGTCAAAGGATCTCTGGGATAAAGGTCTGGACAGGCACAGTCAGGAGGTGGATACAAAACATTTCAAAGGCTGTAGCATTTCCTAGGAGCTCAGTAGAATCTCTAATCAAGAAGTGGAAAGTGTTTGTAGTAGCCTTCTCCACGGACCTCCAAATCAGAAATAAGAGCGAGGAGGAAACTGAGCAGAGAGGCCTTTGAAGCAGTTACAGGAATTTATGGTGAGTGGTCCTTTAAGAGTGGTCCTTCTGTGTAAGTGACAATATCACAAATTCTCCACAAAAGGGAGGGTTGCACAAAAAAGCCAGTCCTCAAGAAAGGCCACTTTAAGTCTTGATTGAGCTTTGCAAAAACACACCTTGAAGAATCGACATATTTGGTCTCAACCCCAAAAGTCACAACTAACAGAGTTTCACTTCACTTGCATGCAGGGAGTTGGAGGCAAACCCGGAGCGGATTTCCAGTGGTGTGTGTGTTCTCCTATCGATTCAGTGGAATGGATTCCTTCGTGAAACAGCGCTGGATGAACTAATATTTTATGTTCAATGTGTGTGTGTGTGTGTGGGGGGTCCAAACGAATAATTAAGAAATGTGAACGGGACACGTCCCCTTCAGATTGAATGGCGGTGACGCCCATGATACCTACAGAACAGCATGGAGGTTTTATCATCCTGTTGTGGAGATGTTTCTCTGCAGCAGGGACTGGGAGAAACGTCAGGATAGAAGGAAAAATGGATGGGGCAAAATACCGCCAAATTCATGAGGAAAACCTGCTGCCCTCTGCCAGAAAGTTGTCAATGGGGAGGAGGTTCAGCCTCTAACATTAACAATGACCCAAAGCACACAGCAGAACTGACCACACAGGTGGCTGAAGGAGAAAAAGGTGAATGTACTTGTGTAGCCTCGTCAGAGCCCAGTCTTAATCCCTGTTGAAAAACTGTTGAAAGATTGGAGCCCACTAACGGTCACCATCCAGTCTGAACTTGAACAGTTCTGTAAGGAAGAGTTATTGCACAGTCTAGACGTGCAAAGTTTGTAGAGACATGTCCCAGCAGACTCAAACCAGTAATCAAAGCAAAGGGTTGTATCACAAAGTACTGACACAGGGGTGATCCTTTATCCGTCTCAGTGATTCAGATTATTATTATTTATTTTTTCTGAACCGTTGCTTTCACTTGGATGTCAAAAAATGCACTGAGCTAGAAAACTGTTTTTTTGTACTGATTTCAAGACGCAAAGCAACAAAATGTGAACATTTTGAAGGAGGTGATTCTTTTCTCAACCCTCTTTATGTTTCCCATTACACCTAGCACACAGTCCCAGGCCACCTGGAAACTCCCATCCGTTGAGACACATTTTGTGTTAGTCATCCTATAGTCCTCTGAACGCTTTTTGAGTGATGGATCTATTTCAACGTCGGAGATACACTGACATGTAAAAAAAAAACAAAACAGAAACTCTACTAGTGGTGAATAACGTTTGGAAATATTCTCTGCCATGACATCCCACATGTTCTACTCGGATATAATTAGTCCGAGGCTGGCATTGATCTTTTGTTGAAAGAGGACCTATAATCACGGTGAACGCCTTCCCCGTAACCTCTCACCCTCTGACTGTAATAAGTACTGCGTTCCTATTCTCGCTGAACAAGACACTTTCATTTAACAACTACACATGCAGTTGAACTTAAATGATCTGGAAAATAACTTGTTTTTCCCCTGCGGTAACTGTTCCAGCATTTAAGGTGTCTAGTTATAAATCATATTCACCTCTTGCTGACATCACTTGGCAATGAAAGCAAATCATGGAGCTGAACAGAGATGGTAGCGTTTGAGTGCTCTTTTTGTAAATGCAGAAACCTAATAGTACCAACCTGAACTGATGCAGGGAAACTTCTGACCTTAGACACTAATTTAATCATGCCTGACTGTAATTTGGTGTGACAATGTGGTTTCAAACTTTCATGAGGGCAAAAATCATAGTTTCATAGTTCATAGTATCAGAGTAATTATGTTTGGAGGACTTTACTTGTTTGGAAACCCATTTCCACATTAGATTACATGTATCATTTTAGTCCTTGACATTTTGTTGTAGGACTGCTTTATGTTTAATTTATGTTCTGTATCATTAGATTTCAGCGTTTGACATTTTTTTTAAGTGGTTTTAACCCAAATGAGTTTTTTTTCCAACAGGACAAGACAACATACACTGTAGCTTTACATCAAATGTGGTATGAGTAGAATCCAGACTTGCAACACAATTTCTCCTCTTGTTTTAATGAGACATGACTTAACTAGTTTAGTTACAGTTTCTTAACCAAAGACTCCTGCTGGTGTAGTGTGATGTCATTTTCCCAGACAGTGAATTTAACTACGAGTAAGACAGCAGTGTTATGCCATACACTGCACCAGTCACTACATTTGTTTGTTTTCACAAGACTATCTGTGGCTCCTTCGAGTGCAGCTGATCTGTGTAAAGCCTTTCGACGTTTTTTCAGGACACATTGCTAGGTTGGCTCATTCCTTCTGTCAGCTTGACCTTGCCCTTCGAAAGCACTGTGCTCCTGTCATCTTCACTCCAATTGCGCCTACGCTTTAGAAACCTGGCTTTGATGCAAACCCTCTTGCCAACTACATGCTCTTTAAACTTTTTTTCTAATAATAACCCCTACAAGCACTTCCAATCTGGTCTCCAGACGTAGAATAGTACGTCTGCTCTTTTAGACTTGGAAAGAACCACCTGCTGATGGCAGGGCTTTTCATGTTCTCACTAAAATCAGCTCAAAATTTGCAATACACTTCTTCCTTGTGTTTCCTCTGTTTACTACGAAACACAATGTCCTTAAAAACAAAAAAACCCTGACCCCTTAATTTGACCTTAAATTTAGATTTAAGGTATGTGTGTGAAACCCCTTCATATTTGACAAAGTAAGGGGAAAATTCAGTACTTTTACCCCTTAATCAGCCTTAATCTGTGCACTTTTCCCCTTAATTTTCCTTTATTTCCTGTGAGGGAAATTAAGGTCAAAATTAAGGCAATTTTAAGGGGTAAAATGAAGACGTTTGGCTTTGTAGTGACTGATATTCCAGTGTTGATGACGCTGATTGTAAACTGTTTTCTCTTTTTTTTTGACAGTATCTTCACTGAATCGAAAACAAAGTTCTCATAGCCTAACACATCTTCCTACAGGCCGTGACCAGGTTAAACCAGTGAGCATTTACACAGGAGGGTAAAACTGTATCTAAAACTATTCTTTAATAAATGATGCAATGAAGAATATTCCAGCAAGTCCAAAAAATCACACACAAAGAAAAACAGAAAAAGAAAACATAGTGGAATCTAAAATTTGCCTCTGCAGTTTTTCGCCTGAAGCTAGACTGCTAGTGGAGCTAACAAGTCACGGAAGCTTATGCTCTATCAGTTAACATTCATCACACCCCAAACTGCCAGGTAGTTAGTCATCTCAAATAGACATGCTTACAGATAAGTGTGATATATTCAGAAGCCACATATGCAAGTCTATTTGAGAGTGCACAACTCGTGAACTCTCCATGATTGTTAGCTACGTTAGCTTCAAAGACCAAAGCAAAAGTAAAGAAGCAAACTTCACACACCAAATGCCTGATCAACTACTTTTGGTTAGGGTGCAACTAATGTAAGTTTGATTTTTCTGCCCAGTTATCCCTCTACAGTCCACCTAATTTGATGAATGTACAACATCTGAGCTCATCAGCCTAGCGAGTGGGTTCCTCCCTCTGCTCTGATGGTACCAGGTAATCTAGAAGACAGATTTTCATTTGAACAGAAACTTGCTTTACTGCTGTGCTGATATAAATGCAAATGAGTATCATTTGTGTGTAATAAAACAGTGTCGTCCAATATATTCTAATGAGGACAGTGGATGCATTTGCATTCAAAAACACCCGTGAATTTGCATCAAAAAAGGGAATCCTGCCAAGCATCTAGACAGCACGTTTTCTTAATCTACGCTCAAGACACTCTTGCAGACACATTTGTTGTCGTCACTGCAAGACTGTTCATAATACGTTATCATTTCTTGTAATTTTGCGTAATAACCTGGAGATGGATCTACTGTGAGTTTGGATATGCAAAGCTTTCGCAATCTGTCATATTTTAAATGAAAGTATGTCCATTATCTTCGCACAGAATCCAATTTTCAGCCCACTGTGACTTGCAAGTTGAGAGAAGATTTAATATGTTTGAAGGATTGCTCCAGGAGGAGGCTTAAGGGAAAGATAGCTTTGCTGATGGGTGAATAACTGTGAATATTAAGAGCAATAAGCAAGTAATGATGGCCTAGAACCCTTGACTTCTGAAGGATTCTTGACAGCTGAAGGGCTTTACCTTAATTAAACCACCCAACCGTCACAACAGTGTCATCTTACGGAATGAAAACCTGTCACTGACCGCTTCAGACCACTGTGGGCATGGAATGTCCAGATGTAGGGAGTAGATTCCCATTTTGCACTTTTTAATCTACATGTCTGAAGCTTCAACTTTGCAGTTGTATAATCAGAACCTAAATGGTTCTTGGCTTTGGCGTTCATTTCTAGGAAAACCTAGGATTAAGATAAATTAAGATAAGATAAACCTTTATTTGTCCCACAAGTGGGGAGTTTGCATTTTTAAGGCAGAAAATGGGCAGTATAAAGGTAAGAGCAGTAAAAACAATAGAATACAAGCTATTATACAGTGCATTATAAAGAGTACACTATTCAAATAATACAGAAGCATAATTTTGTGTCCATGTACAGCATGACTGTTTAAGTGTTCCCTTAATTTTTTTGAGCAGTATATATATATATTGTTAGTTTTTTTCAGCTTTAGAAACTGTACACACTATACACACTATACATATTGATTTTATATTTGTAGCACTGCTTTATGAGCTGGGGATGCGTAGTGAATTACTGTGAAGAGTGTCATTTGTAGCATGTGTTCATGAATATTTTGTTATTCACTGTTCATTTTACAGCCACCGACATGGTCCTTTTGTTTAGTTTAGCACTGGATCAGTGTGTGTGTGTGTGTGTAAAATGCACAGATGTCTATTCTTTTCTGAACTATTGCAGTGTGTGTGTATGTAAAAATAAGAAACGCCTCCATATGTGTTGTGAGTGCAGTAGTGTGTGTAGAGTGTTTCTGTGGTCTGTATTCCAGCAGCTTCACTCCTGATTCAGTTTCTGATGGATGAAACAGAGTCTCTCTCTCTCTCTCACACACACACACACACTCTGCTCTTAACATCACTGTTTTAATTGTTGCAGTTGTATAATAATGTAAGACTGTTGTGTAGTTTAACATTTCCAAAGTATAATAAATTATTTATATGTATTATTTTAAAACTAACTCCAAACATTTTATTGTTTGGAATTTTGAATCAAGTGTGGTCAATAGTGCATAAAACAATAGTGTCACACTCCCACAAATAACAAAAGCAATAACCAGAAAAAAAATGATGCAGTCTCATTTTTTCCGTCTGTATATCCTGTAGAGGCAAAATTATTGCTTTACAATAACCTCCCATCTAAATGTAGTGGCTTTTGCCTGTCACCAGACTATGTGTTGATTTTTGATGATGTCGCTGTGCACCAGTGGGTGGGGAAATATAATATTAACCGATAATATTTCATATATTTCATATTTCAGCTCCCCCTGCCACCATGCCCACTGGTCATCAAGAGAAATGACTCAACAAGCTCAACGACTGCCTGATACTTTATTTCACCTTCAGTATGTTGGGCTTGAACAAAAGATTACACCAACAGGACTGGGTTGGGAAATGCTGTCAGTCTTATGAAAATACTCTCATCTTTTCATCTGTGCCATCATACAGTGATAATTTAATTATATGCCTGCTTAGAATTTGCTGTCAGTGTGTGTCTACGCATTGAATGAAGTCCATGACAGCCTGGAGTTAAACCAATTTGCATCAGTGCCTTCTCCTGTCTTCTTTAAGGTAAAATAAGTGGAAATTTATAATGACAGCACTATTAATTTAATGAACGCCGCACACTATAGCTTATACTTCTTTATCACACAGTAGATGCTTTATTTTTAAGGGGATGCCTTTAGTGTAACTTCAGTGTTTCAAGGGTGATTCACAACTGAATAGTTCATACAAGCCTGCAGTTATTAGATCACCCTGAAGTTTATTTGTGTGCTTGATGGCTTCTCTCTTACCTTCCTTATCATCAGTAAAACAGAAATCATATGTGGCACTCCCGTACCTACATATTAAACCAGCTGTGCTGACAGGGGTATTTAAGGTTCTGTAGCTTATCCCATTCAAATATAAGATCAGAA
>JBBPCX010038087.1:0-15624 GCA_037974365.1 Hydrocynus forskahlii | reverse complement strand
TATATATGTATATAATTTAATGATCTTTATAATAGGCCTGTTAACTTAAAAAAAGAAACAAAATATGAACTTATTAAATTTACTTCCCCTATTCTGTGCAACTCTGATGTCTGTAAGAGGCCCCATTAGCTAAACTCCCCTTGCAGCACTGGTTCTCACATGCAAATGTTTGATGTGTCTGTGTTTCTCACAGGCATCTCTTTTAAACCTGATAAGCCTGCTGCTAGCCGCAGTCCGTTGTGGGTACTGCAGTGCGCAACAGGATGTGGAGCAACATCTTTTTTTACTCCACTCACCCAGCACACCACCCTCACTTCATTCTGACATGAAAAGAAACTGACTGTAGGTCCTTCCTGCCAGAACCAGCAAAGCTTCTTGAGAAATATAGCTGAAAACCAAAAATGAATCAGTCATCCCCTCTTTAGCTTCACTGTTGTCAGCTTGGCTAATTTAAAAAGAAAGGAAAAAATGGGCATGACTCCAGACTGTGATGTCAGTTCATGTATAGTTCATTTCTTTTGTAATGTCTTGCATAATTTTTATTGTAGGTCTTTTTTTTCTACATAGTTTAAAAACATACCATCTGATACTAGATTAGCATGCTAATAAACAAACACATGAGCTAATGACTGATTTTCTTCCCAAAAGAAACAGAGAACAAAACTGAATGGAAAATATTTTCCCAGACCGGTATAGATACAACTAAAAACCAAATGCGTTTTGTTTTTAGTTGTATCTATAGTTGTATCTGCGTTTTGTTTTTACAAAAAATGTTTTTTACAAATTTTTGTTAGCCTGTGGGCTACATTTTTGTGTATCGTATCACGTGACCGAGACAAGTGTTTTTTTCAAAATAAAAGATCTTTCAGACTCTGATAATGAATAAAATATTTTTTATTCTATCTTTCTGTGCGGCCCGGTACCAAATGACTCACGGGCCGATAGTGGTCTGCGGCCCGGTGATTGGGAACCTTTGCATTAAGGCATCAGACCCCTTAGTGTGTTTAACATAGGACACAGATACATACACATCACACAGACACATACACTTAACAGTCATGGGAAACAAATATTCAGACACTTTTGTTTTGTTTTTTTATATATTTGCGTATATTGCTCATTTCTTGGACTGATGTCCTGTTACGCTGTTGCTTACTATTGTATATCTGATTTATATCTGATATTGTATATCTCATTATTATTATTATTATTATTATTATTATTGTTGTTGTTGTTGTTGTTGTTGTTGCTGTTATTATTGTCATTGTTATTATTATTATTATTATTATTATTATTATTATTATTATTATTATATCCAATTTACACACAAATGTCTTTTGACTTTGTACTTACAAATACGAACAAGTATGGATTCATAAGCAAAAACCAAAACTTATGGGGAAAACAGTATTTAGAAACTACAAAGTTATCTCTCACCTCGATTCGAGGTTATCTCTCGTCTCGATTACACCAGCTCCCTCCTAATGGGTCTTCCAGCTTGCATAATAAGACCCGTACAGCTGGTTCAGAATGCAACAGCTTGGCTGGTTTTTAACCAACCCAAAAGGTTGCATGACACCCCATTGCTGATTGACTTACACTGGCTACCCATGGCTGCCTGAATTAAGATCAAGTCTGTAACCCTTCCGACAGAGTGACATCTGGTTCTGCACCCAGCTACCTTAATCCTATCATTCAGCCTTATGTTCCTACTCGCTCCCTCTGCTCCTCCAGGAAACATCCCTACACTGTTGGAGTCCAGCTCCAGTCGAATCATCAAATTTGCAGATGACATGACATGACGTGGTGCGTCTCATGAGTAACAACGACATCTTAATCTACAAAGAGAAGGCGACAAGACTGGCTGCCTGTTGTAAGTAAGGACAATAATCTCTCTCTCAATTTCGACAAGAAAAAGGAGAGGATTATTGACTTTAGAAAATCCAGCCCTGCTCATCCAAATCTCACTATCGACGGCACTGCTGTAGAGCGGGTAAAAAAACACCAAGTTCCTGGGCATCCATATCACGGAAGACCTCTCTTGGACTTCCAACTCCTTCTCCATAGCTAAGAGGGCCTGCACTTTCTAAGGAGACTGAAGAAAGCGAGCTTCCCTCCACCAGTCCTCACTACATTTTACAGGAATACCATCAAAAGTCTCCTGTCCAGTTGCATCACTGTCTGGTACGGGAACTGCACTGTTTCAGACTGTAACACACTGCAGCGGCTAGTGAGAGCAGCTGAGAAGTGCCTCGGTGTGCCTCTGAACGCCCCCCCCCCCAAACCCGCTGCTTTAACAGGGCCAGTAACATTTTGAAGGACTGTTCCCACCCACTACACGGACTCTTCTCCCTTCTACCGTCTGGCAAACGGTATCGAAGCTTCCGTTCTGGTTCTGCACGGCTGTGCAACAGCTTTATACCACAGGCCATCAGGGCTCTGAACGCACACAAATGCACATAAATGCATATAAATGTCTAGTTCCTGGTTGACTAGCATATTCCAGTGAACTACCTCACTTTATACTATTTATACTGTTTAAAAATGTTTTGAAACTGTTTACAATCATACTACATGCTGGACTCTCAATTAGCACCTGCACTCTACTGTAACCCTGTTTGCTGCCAGTACAGGCACCCTAACTAACCAGTCACTGTTATCATTCTTGCTCATTGTGGTTTTCCTATGCTGCTAACTGTCCTGTGCAATAAAAACAAGAATATGATTCCAGTGCAACAA
This sequence comes from Hydrocynus forskahlii, assembly GCA_037974365.1. NCBI lineage: Eukaryota > Metazoa > Chordata > Actinopteri > Characiformes > Alestidae > Hydrocynus > Hydrocynus forskahlii. The sequence continues at coordinate 12,885 of JBBPCX010038087.1, read as the reverse complement.
ATGCACATGTGCAATAATATGTATACTAAGTTTCACATCCCACTCACATTGCTGTAACTCCGCTACAATGTCTATTTATTGTCTATTTATTGTAGTGTTCCGTTGTCCCTGGTACTCTGTTCAAAACTGTATCTGCCTCCTGTGCAGTAATCATACCTACAGTGCAGTACTCATCACTCCAGTAGGTTTATGTAATGTCAACACAGGTATTACATAAACCATTACAAAAAACACAATTTATTTTCTGTCTGTTGTCCCCTGTCTGTTGTAACCTGCACTCTGTTGAATGTTGTATGTTGCTATATGTTGCACCGTGGTCCATGGAGAAACGTTGTCTCATCTCACTTTGTACGTGTACACGGCTGCTGGTGACAGTAAAGTAACCTTGAACCTTGAACCTACACACAAGACAAACCCAGTTCAGACTCTTCTCTTTTGTGGTTCCCAACTGGTGGAATGAGCTGCCTAAGCCTACAAGAGCAGCAGAATCCCTCTCTGTCTTCAAAAACCTCCTGAAGACTCATCTGTTCAGAGGGCATCTCCTCTCATGATGAACTCCTCTACTCTCCTCTGATCTAGCAATTAGAACTCTCCTCTGGTTCCTACGCTGTCCTGAAACTTGACTGTTTACTCATAATGTTAGTCGCTTTGGATAAAAGCATCTGCCAAATGAGTGTAATGTAATGTAATGTAATATAGTGAAAGTATTGAAATAAATTTTATTTTGAACATAAACTCATCACAAGGGAACTGGAAAAAGCTCCCTCACTGAAGACAGTGAGGTTCCAATGTTCTGCAGAAATGGCTCCATCTACTGGCAGTCATGTGATGGTCCCTTATCTTTCACATTGTGTTCGTATTGCCTTACGTGTGTTTCAGTGAGTTATTGCTTCTTAATCCATCTAAAATAAGCAGACTGGAGGTATGCTGGTTTAATGTTTTACTGAAAGAAATATTTTATTAAAGGAGTAGGCCTGCCTATCACTGGAGGCCTCGTGCTCCGTTTATGGTCTATACATTACAACTGTAAAGTAGTATATTATGAACATTCGAATATAAATAGCACAAACAAAATAAATAAACAACTGCTGCATGGGTACAAGTTAGTATACACATTATTACACATCCAGTGCTGACATGATGATTTTTGTTTGTTGTTCTATCAACACAAAGTGTGTACAGATGAGCCTTTTACAGCCTTTTGTAGAAAGTAGCAAATTTTCTACTGTACTAAAGCACACAAAGGGCCCCTTTCCCACTTTTTTCCTTGTTTCTCATTGCTTCGGCAGAGGGCTACTTATAAAGTTTGTGTGATTTTACAAACTAAATTGAGCCTTAATTTACATTTACATATGCATTTTCCAACCTCACTTTACTCCTAAGAATTAAACAGGCTTCTTTGTTGCTGTGCCTTTAAGACAGATGTAAATGATCTCTGTTAAAGCTGATTGCCCTGTATTGTGTCTTCTTCAAAATCAGACCAGACTGAAACACCCTTATGACTTTATCATTAATGGGTGGGGCCAATCTGCTGTAGGCTGTATGCTATATTTATAAATGCCTGGGTTTCCATGCATTACAAATATGGGCAGGTTTGCATTCATGGACAGTTTCGACTTGGGGAACGAATTTAGGCTTTGAAACTCACAATATTTACACAATACATAATGATATAAGCAGGTTACATGATATGGGCCTTTTAAGGAGAAGGAACCACCCTACACTGATGGTTCAGGGGATCCAGGGAATATTGTACAGCCAGTTCTGTCAAAATGTGCCTAAATGAAACCTACATAAGGACTTAATCTGAAGAACACTCAGGATAGCTATTCTGTAGTATCACACCAAACTGAGGTGTTGAAAAGACCACTGGCCTCTTTTCTGCAGTGCATAACGAAGGGACAACCAATTAACCGTTTTCTCTTGTCTTTATTTGTTGTCACCCCCTAGTGTTGACCCCTAGTGTTGCTTTTCACTGTTGTTTGTTTATGATAGCTAGCAATTGTCATCAAGCATTAATTAATTAATTAATTAATTCCATTAGAAAAACATGAAATTGTCCCCCTTTTCAGTTTGATTGCAAATTAGGGGGTGAGGCTATACAGAGCTAAAAAAAAAAGTATATTTCGTTATTATGTAGATTAAATAGTATAGATGGGGTCGGATTAAAATAACAGAGTGAACAGACTCCACCCCCTTCACGGCACAGGTGTACTTTCTCAGCCAATCAAATGCAGCGTTTCAGTCAATAAACATTTTTTTGCATTCTAAATATTTGTTCTCAACGTTTTAACGTTTAATTTCTTTATTCTACATTGCAGTCGCTAATATAATAAAGAAGCCCTCTTGTGGGCGTGGCCTGTGGGCGTGGCCTGCAGATCCTTCTCTCTGCCTCTCCACGAGCGCGTCAGAGAGAGAGCGCGTGCTCAGGGAGCAAGAGGTCTCACCTCTTACTGATCTCCGGACAGCCTGGCTGACAGTGTTCTTACTGATGGTTTCACGAACCGTAGGATGGGATTTACTCTGACAGAAAGATACAGCTCACTTTTCTTTCTGCTGGAATTAGGTAAGCATTCCTGAACGCTAGATTTCCTCTTATATAAACTATCTATCTATCTATCTCTCTATCTATCTATCTATCTATCTATCTCTCTCTCTCTCTCTCTCTCTCTCCCTATATATATAGATTAGATTGAGTCTTTTGGTCACATGGGAATGCTGGTTTCTGACTAAACAATAGAAAATTCACATTTTGATTAAAAAATGAAATGAAGCTATATGTCGAACGTATAATTTTTTGAAACAAATCAGAACAAAATTTTTCCCCTTCATACTAAATTTTGGGTTGAATTGCTAATTGGTCCTTTAGTTTTGTTCAACTTTGCATGTTGGACTACATTAACTGCATTATGCACAATATGGCTGACCAGGAGAAAACACTCTCATTAAAACACTCTCATAAAAAGTCTCATAAAATGGTAATTTTATAGGTAGCGGGAAAACAATTATTTATGTGTAACATAAATATTTCTATTTCAAGTCTTTCTGAAGCATTCAGGAAAAGCATTCATGACATACAAGAGGCAGCTGTGGTGATTTATGTATGGGACGCAATAAATAAAACAAAAAACTGCATGGATAGTCAGTTAAAGCTGTGAAAAAGATACAGGGTTAATGAAGTAGTCTGTTAAATCAGTATTTGATCATATTTGATCTGAATCTATTTGGACAGAGGTTGCTGTTTTCTGTTTCAGTGTCGTTGCTCCAAGCGGCAAGCTCCACAGGAACATGTGAGACGCTGTTTAAAGGACTTTCAGACTGTTTGCTCAGCCTTGGAGAAAACATGGTTAACTATCCCCAGGAGCTAGACGACAGGGAGAACTTGCAGACTATCTGCTCGTGAGTACAAAAATGCCCTACGTAACATTTGGACTCTGAGATTAGGACAGATATTTTTCCTCTCTGTTTTAAATTCAGTGCTTTTACTGAATTATAGGAGACAACAATGTCTTTCTCCCAGAAGAGGTATAGAAGTGTCCCTCTATGGTAAAAATGGCATTGTGTCAAATGAAATCATCTTAAATCCAATAAGGCTGAGTCACTGGTGATTGCAAATATGTAACTGAATACTAATTTGCTTTAAAGACTGAGATCTGGAACAGTTTCAACACTCTGAAACTGTTCCTGAACAGTGTTTGCAGTGTGGCAGGCTGCATTATCCTGCTGAAAGGGGCCACAGCCATTATGGAATGGCATGAAGGGATGAACTTGGTCCGCAACGATGTTTAGCTAAATGATACACGTCAAAGTAACATCCACAAGAATGCAGGATCTAAGGTTTCCCAGCAGATCATTGCCCAGAGCATCACACTCTCTCTGCCGGCTTGCCTTCTTCTTATAGAGCATCCTGGAGGGATTTCCTCTGCAGATAAGTGACACACACACACGGCCATCTACATGATGTAAAAGAAAATGTCAATTTTCAGACAGGGCCATATTCTTCCACTGCTCCATGGTCCAGTTCTGATGTTTGTGTACACATTATAGGCATTTTCAGTGGTGGACAAAGATCAGCATGGGCACTCTGACCGGTCTGTAGCTACGCAGCTCAATACTGTTCTGCACTGTGTGTTCTGCCACCATTTTATCAGTGCCAGCATAACTTTTTCAGTAATTTGTGTTACAGTAGCTCTTCTGTGGGATTGCATGGGCTAGCCTTCGCTCCCCATGTACCTTGGCTGAGTGATTAAATCAAGATAACAAATGCCACTTTAACTCATCCCAATGGTGCTCCATCACACCACTGCTCCACAACCCAATGCTGGGGGTCTTATATCCCTCTAAATGCTTGCCATTGGGCATGGTTACCTCATGTGTGACTTCACAAGTGCGCCCCCCTCTGTTCTGTTTGGTGATTTTCTATGAGTGTTCTATACAGCACTGTGCAAAATAAGATGTAAAAATAATGAGCAGTGAGTGTTTTTTTCACATTAATATTACTAAATATACTCAAAACAATGAAAAGAATACACACAAATCACATTATACAGTAAATGGTGATTTTATTTTCAGTGTATCTATGTCCTACTTGTAGTTTCTATCAAAAATCTGGATTTGACTCAGTCAGTCCCTCATTAAATTAAATCAGGAGCTGCTGATGGAATTTCATGAAACAAATTCGAGAAATCTGGAAGCAAACCAGCTCACAAGATATCAACTACTTTTTCACAGATGTTAACCTTACTAGCAGAAAGAGACATTATTTATCACACATGAAGAAAAATGGCTTTAAACAATTTGCACAGATGCTTAAGACTTTTGCATTGTACTGTATGTGCATTTGACTGAACGGATAGCAAGAAACATTTATGGATAAAGGAAACATTTATGTACCTAAAGAAACAGTCATGCTGGTCACTGAGGATAAACTGGAATGACCTCCATTCCTGCACTGCTTAATTATGGACTGACAGCAGTGTCCCAGGGGTTTTATTGACGTAGTTTGTGTCTAACACCAAGCAGTTCTCTGCACTGCTCTACTGTGATTAATGCATTAACATTTCTGAACAGAGAGTGAACCATGTCTCTGACGATCATTTTCGCAGATACTGGGATGACTTCCATTCATGCGCCTCCACTGCAATTGCGGATTGCCAGGATGGAGCAGTAGACCTCTGGGAAAAGCTCAAGGTGCAGTCCAGGAGTCTAAACTACAAGGGGAGCTTGTTTGAACTGTGCTCAGGAGATAACGGGGCATCCACTCTTGCTTTAACGTGGAACCTGGAACTGACGGTTCTGTTGATAACTGTCTCCAAGCTGGTGGCTTGGCTCATTTTCTGAATGAAAATGACCAAAAGCAAACGACCAAATGGATCGGATGAACTCTAAAAATCCCCCTTCCCAAAGAAAACTTCACAGCACTTGATCTTTAGGCACACACATTTTGTAACAAACGATGGGCTTGGAGAGAAACCCAAGAGTCTTGCCATTGGATCCTTTATTTGCCATTTTGAGTCTTTTTTAATGTAACAATTCTAGTATGCATCACAGGTCTTGTAGCCTTGTATGTAATTGCAACCAATCTAGTCTTTTGTACTATGACATTTGGCAGGATTGAGGTGTTTCCCGTTTCAGCAAGTTATAATGGTGGTCTCTAATTTTTAAGAACACTATTATGAACGCTAAAATAAGTATTCGTTTATTTATAACCCCCAAATCTCAGGAACAATTTAAATTTTTAATCCACATAACTGCATAGCCTGTAGTGTAAAAGATATTTGCAGACTACTGGTTCCTTGGTGCCAAAATATAGTACAAATTTACCTCATGCTAAGCTGTGCTAAGCTCTAAAATTTCCCCACATGTTCAGCCCAGGTCCAGAGTTTTCATGCTTGTAAAAAGTCTTATTAAATGTCAAATATTGCCAAGGTTTGCACTAAATTTTACGTCCAGTAGCTTAATATATCTGCTAAAATAGCTGAGATTATGTGTTAAAAGGTAGGTGACCAATATGTTACCAATAAATCACAAATGGTTCGAAGTTTTGGGTTGGTTTTCATAGATTTGTTGTTTGACCAAAAAGGTAATACAGTTTTGTCCCATAACATAAATGTAGTCGATTAGACATGTTTAGTGCTTCTTTAGGTTTGTACCGGAGCTATTAAACGAATCCAACTATCAAATGGTCGAAGAGCTAAAAACAGAACCAACCGCTAGTATGTCGTACAGTTTTAGAAGCCACATAAACAAGTCCATTTGAGATCACTGAGATCAGCATGGTTTGAGATTTTATGTACTAAGATTCTAGGGCACAATTCTAACTGGCAGGGCCTTCATTATTACATTACATCATAAGAGAACCAACATATCTCAGCTGATCAATAATATGTATCTGAGATAAGGGATACATGGTGTAAACATTGATTTTGACTAAACTCTGCTTTAAATTCTTAATAAGCTATAATGTGTACTACATACTGTCTTAGCTTTCACTTTGATCAAATTTCAAGGTGTTGCCATAGCAACAGAAGCCCATAACCACAAGTTAGCGTCATCCAAACCGCATGCCTGAATGATCCCACTAGCTTCGAACATTTGATAAATTATCGACTTGCTGTTAGTTAATGTGGTTTCTGAAAACATGACATTCTGTCACCTATAAAAACAAATACATGTACTTGTATGACAGTATTAATTAGCACATAGTAGTATTAGATGTCTAAAACAAATTGTCCACTTTTACAGAAAACAGCATTGACATTCAGTGTCAGAACCCATATAAGCATGTCTACGTACCCTCAAAACCAGAAGTGGTTTGAAGTATTTGTTGATTAAGAAATCAATAAAAAAACCTGTTTTAGGGATCATATCCCCCTTGTGGTTGGGTGGTTAGGCTGAAGACTGAGTGTTCTGGGTCAAAGCCTGCTGCTGGTAGACTTTTTTGGGGGGCAGCTCGTGACCTGGTAGTTAGGAAGTTGCCCCTGTGTTCTGAAGGCTGTGGGTTTGAATCCCAGGACTGCCAAGGGCACCACTGAGATACTCTTGAGCGAGGTACCATCTCCACACACTGCTGCCCGGGTGCTGCATTGCTGGCTGCCCACTGCTTCACTTGGTGAATGGGTTAAATGCAGAGGACAAATTTCACACTGTGCTGTGGTGGGTGTGTTCGTGCGTGACTAATAGTTCACTTTCACTTCATACTTAAAGCATTTCTCTACAAGACTCCTTTCATAAAAACGACCCAAAGACTCCATGTGTCTGAGATTATTTTTAGGGTGGAGTACAGCAGCAAGGCCTGCAGCCTCTACAACTGCTCAAGAGTGCCAATGACTCGCGCATCTGTCCGGATCACGTTCCGCACTGTAAACCTGGGGAACAACTAACATGAGCGCTCACCTTATTAGGGGCAGAGACTGGAGTAAAGCTTTGGCAGCACAGGCAGCCTTGCGAAGGCAACACAGATGTTTTGTGTTTTGTAGCTGGCTGCCCCCAGCCTGGGCTCCCGGCTGGGTTATTAACACGTGCCGTGCTGAGGGTCCACTGCAGTCCCTGAACAAGCTGCTCTGAGCAGTGGGAACACATCTGTTTCCTCTTGTACCTCATTATGGTCATGACATAGAAGGTAAAAGCACAACGAGGGGTCCTTATTTTTGAAAAAAGGTTTAGTTTCCTCGTTACGTACATGACAGGGGGTGGACTTACTTGTCCTAGTAGCTTGCTAGTCCTAATAACGGATGTTTCTTCCTGAGGTAGTTATGCACAGCAGGGTTTTTGTTGAATTCTTATTCAATTACATATTTTTGTTGCAGTCCTACTTACACTTGACGGTGGCAAGTCATTTTCAGACTATAGCCCCACAGCCTTTTGTCAGTAAAATCTCACAAGCAAAGAATTCCACACAGATTTCTTCATTGGGTTTAACTTTCATTTTCCATCCATCCATTTTCTGAGCTGCTTATCCTAACCAGGACCACAAGAGCAGCATCCAGAATAACACACTCATTTTAGCAGTGCCATTATTATTCAGTTCAAGTTAATTACTAAAAAGCAATTAAAAAAAAAATCTTCTTGGACAACACAATTCAAATGATGGACAGAGAATCTACATGTCACTGTACAGCCATGTTCAGCAGTCTGAACATTCTCCACAAGGGGGCGCTACTGGCGTGCAAATCACTGAAAGAAAGGAAACACAACCAGCAGGATCTCACAAATGTGCATAAATTTATAGCTACACATTTCATGCAGATGAAGTAAAGTTAAATGTTTGCTGTTATAAATTGTGTATATAATTGATTAGTCATTAATAATTGCTAGATTACTCGATTACTAATGTAATCAGTAGCGACAGCCCTACTTTAAGCATTTTGTGCGAAGTAAACCCATTAAAGAATGTTGGGACTGTATTAGATGGTATGATCTAAACATTTTACGGTTTAAGGTAGGTAGCCTGATAACCGCAAGGTTTACCCTGCAGCACGTACCGGTCATGACGCTGCCACAGTGTTGCACCAGCTATGTATTTTTTTGCTACGTATAAGTGTGCAGTAGAGCAGCAGAGTATATTTTAGTTGAATCAAATGATTAGCCTGTATGCACCAAAATTGAGGATGTTCTCATCCAGCCTTGGTTATACCTATTTCATCTACATCTGTTTTTTATAAGCTGTGTTTGGCCACATTAGCAGATACTTATGATGCTAACTTCTCCTCCTGCCACCTCAGAATCAGGCAATGTCCCTGACTGGTTTCTATAGATTTATTATTTGACAAAAAAGATGACACAATTTTGTCCCATGCCCTAAATGCAGTAAATCAGACGTGTTTAGTGCTTAGATTTATAGATTTATACTGGAGCTACAAGATGACTCTTGCAATCAGATGGACAAAGCAGCCAGTATGTCATACAGTATGTCATCACATAAGTATGTCACCCTATAAGCAAGCCTAATAGAGTGCTGAACAACAGGACGGGGTTTGAGGTTGGTGTATGAGGAATCCGCTGATGTCCTTGACTGGTCAACAGCTGGCCTCATGGTTTAGGAACCGGGGTTAGGTTTGGTCTTGGAATACGATACAAAAACTGACAAAATAAGACTCCCATCTGTATGCCTAAGACATATCTTTTGTGCTGAAGTTTCAGTTCCCCAGTCATTGTGATCATAAGTCGCTGGACATACACAGAGGACAGCTCGGTGTGTTCAGTCCCGTCTGTGTAGAAGTGGCAGCGCCTCCAGAAAGACACACACATGTTCAATAATTCAGCGAGGGCTGACTGCAAACAGCATCCCCAACACAATAATCCACTCAGTCAGACAGGGGCTCTCGCAAAGTGCTCCATAGCTGAATCAGGTTTCCTTCTGACATCCGTCCTGCAGGCTGTTACGGAGCCCAGATGAGAAGGTTAAGTTTGGATGTTTGTTGTCATTTCTGCCATGTAAAGTGACAGAACTAAGCAGCGATGTAAACCGGCATCTGTAAAGGAATATAAACCCAAAAAGCAATAGAAACAATAAGCGATGTTGTTCATCTTCTTCTACCAGTATATCCAACCACATCCATCTGACTGTTATCTACTGTTTACTACTATGGGGAAATACAGTACATCTGCATGAAAACATCTCATTTACACAACCGTCCTCTTACCCCAAATGTAGTTGATCAGACCAAAACATCTGAAGTTTATAAGGCAGTAACAGGAGCTATTTATATGTAACATGTTGGGTCAAGATTGTTTAAAGGCCCCATATTATGGAAAAGCTAGTTTTTCAGAGTAAAAGTCTGTAATGTGGAATGTAAACATGTTCACCAGGTGGGCTGTAAGGTATATAAGGCACATATATAGAAATTAAAGCTGCAAAAAAGCCCGTTTAAAAAAACAACACATTTCATAACATGTTCTTGTTCAGCCTACATCAGTTTCGGCAAACTCATTCACTTGAAAATTATAAGGTGTGAGGCATAATAAAGGGCATAATGAATGAGGCATAGTATAGTTCAACTCATCAGAATAGAGATTTTTTACTGTATATTACAGTATATTTACCAGTGTTTAACCAAAGCAGCCAAGCCTAATAGATAGACAGGTTGGAAATTCTTGTGTAAAAATGTTTTTGGTACATAAAGCCACATAAAAGGTAAGAATAAACCATATGTATCTATAAAGTAGGATATAGGCCCGCTTTACTGCATTAGTCTCTCAGCTCCAAAGCAAAACTAAAAAAGCAAATACCAAAAATGTCTCGTAAACTGTGTAGATTTAACATGTTTAACGAACTGCGATGTGTCATACCACATCCTGCACGACTCAGTTTTATGTTAGGTCAAATTTAAAGGCATTGCCAAAGCAGAGGAAGCTTCTGAATCTTTGAATACGGAGCGGACAAATGCGGAGGGGCTGCCTCGGAGCTTCAGTCATCTGGAGCAAGGCCGCCGCACAATGAGGACCCATTCAGAGGAAGGAATGCCAAAGCAACCGCGTAGCGAGGCATCGCTGAACTTGGAAACGATTTGAACTTCAGCTTGCATTTAAAGGGCAGAGGAGTGGAATGAGGGTTCTGTAGAATAAAAGATCAGACATTTTCATTATGCTGCTTCTTTGTTGAGCACATATGAGGCCTTGGCCTGTCTGTACTGTAACTCCAGCATTCATCCGCTACAGCAGTGTTTTAAGAGAGGTTGTGCCAGGATTAACTGCTCTATGCATTCCAGAGGCACGAACGCTCTCTGGAAAGAGGTTCTGTATAAAAGGCTTGCAAGAATAAGGTTATAAAGAGGCATTTAATATGTTTTTGTAAGGAATGGCTTCTTCATCATGGAAAGTATGAATAATAATAATAATAATAATAATAATAATACATTCAAAATTGAATATAATAACTGACTGTCATGCTATCAGGCGTCAGCTGTAACCTAACCAGAATAGCACACATGGAAAAACATGAATAACTCAAAGTCAGTGTTTGTCAAACTTTTTTCAGCCACAGACCTCTTCCAGAGTGAAAAAAAAGGACCTCCACGCTCCAAATGTTGACATGTTAGTCAAATGTGTAGTTGTTTAAACAGTGATTGGGATCTAGTTAAACTAAGTGAATACGTTCTGAAAGTGAACGATGTAATAGTTTATCATTATCCTGTTAAACTGAACATACCATGGCATTCATCAGTACTTGATGAATCCTGTTTAATGCTTTTTTTCTGAGGCCACATAAAGCAACACATTTAGAGTAGAATGGAATAGAATATCTTTATTGTCATTGCAATACACAGGAATGCACAGTCCAAGAAAAGATTTGCAGCTCTATAGATCCATAGACCCATATAAAATATATAAAAACAAAAAACAAAATGTGCTATCTAGTGAAGAATTTATTAGCTGCACCACAGTAGACTAGTATGTAAAGAGATGGAATAAATAAATAAATGTCTAAGAACTAGCAGAATGGATGTGATAAATAAATAGATAAATAACAAGAACTAACAGTATAGGTGTCAATAGCACCTTTACTTGATATTCTTGATATTTATTCAGTATCAAGAATAATTAATTAACACACAGTAAACAGTATTGGATGGTATTGCAGTGAATGACATTCTCACTGTAGCTGCTGAGTTTTTGACCAGGTTTAGAGCAGCCACTGCTCTGTTCTTCAGTCTGGTTGTATACGTCTGATTTACTTACATACTGTACATTTACTACTCTTATTCAACCAACACCAGTGGATCCCCGTCCATTAACACTGAACTTATAAGGGGAGTTTCACTGCGGACTGGTTTTTGAATGAGGCATAATAAACGGCAGCCCATCAGAACACAATGACCATATATGGACCGAATGGAATCAATTTACACTTTAACAGTATAATGGCAATACTGATATTTTGTCCATATGATGCAGCCATAGCTGTTCAGGATTCTTATTACAAATAACAAAAGAGTGAAAAATGCGGTAATGATTAAAGCAGACGTGACGGGCCTGTGTGGGATTATTCATCATGATGGTCAGTGCAGCTAACAGTGAGATTCCCCGGCTTGAAGAAAAACACACTGCCGGAAAAAAAGAGGATGTGATGAATATCTCGTCCTTGAGACGCTTCCTGGCCCTGGTTACCATATTACTGCTTTTAAGCATTAATTAATTTTAAGCAGCATCCAGTACCACGCCGTAGGAAAGAGCTGTTGTTTTTGTTGAATTACCAAAGATATTATGTATATTTGTGTATATCATTGTGTTCATGTGTATATATCATGTGTATATTGTATATATATGTGTATGATATTGATCTGGTTGTACACACTGAACTATCTGTATGTAACCAACTTACTTTGGGGCATATATGGCGCTTTTTCAGTCACACAAGAAACAGTGTTGTACCGCGAAAAAATTACAAATAAAGTGACACATACGCAATGGCAGAGCTAAATGTGGGCTGCAGCTGAGCTGACTGCATCACTGCTTTCTGATTGGTCAAAATGTCATCATTTTGACCAATCAGTAACAAAAGCGGCTCTGACAGAAAAACTTTCCACTGGTTCGACTCCATGGACCAACTGTTAATCAGAAACACTGTTACTGGACTGAGATATACTGCAAAATCAAAGTGTGCTGCAAGTTCTGTGACATCACAGTACAGTTTAGGTACAGCACGGTTCCTGTATGCCCACACACATTATATAAGTAATATCCCTCCCAGTGACTCATCATGGTAATGCCAGTCGACATATCTAAGTTCTGCCCACATGGGTTCTTATGCAGTTGGGCTCATAAGTTTACATACCCTGGCAGGATTTATGATTTCTTAACCATTTTCCAGAGAATATGAATGATAACACAAAAACTTTTCTTTCACTCATGGTTAGTGGTTGGCTGAAGCCATTTATTGTCAAA
>JBBPCX010038057.1:0-15626 GCA_037974365.1 Hydrocynus forskahlii | reverse complement strand
TAAATAAAAAATAAGGAACATCCTGGATCTGTTTCTTCGCTCTTCTTTATTCTTTTTTTATGTATTATAGAAGTATCAGATCGGGACTCGGTATTGGTAGATACTCAAAATCAAATGACTCGGACTCGAGGGCAAAAAATCCTGATCGGGACATCCCTACTAATTACATCTGGTCATTATAAAAGTAATGGAGCTTCCGAAACAACATTATTACACAACACTCCAATAAAAAGCACTAGCAAAGGACTTAAATGCCCTTGTGAATAACAAAAATGTTCAATAAAATCCAAGTAGACCGTTCATGAAACCACAACTAATCATCTTTGGATAGGTGCACTTCAAAAGCTTTCTCTCAGATAAATGATAAGGAAGGTAAGAGAGAGGCCAGCAGGCTCTTGAAAAGAGCTGCAGGACATCCTGAAAGTAGCACAACAACAGTTACACAGAGGGCAATAAGCATAAAACTGCAGTGTAATCCTCTCTTCCAGTATATCCCACATATGAAGACTACAAATTGTACATCAGCAGTTAGACAAATCAGAACTATTTGGTAACAATTCATTTTTATTGTCAATCAGTTTCATTTTTGTCAATACTTATGAATACGTATTTTTGGTTAAATGTTACAAATATTTGAACTTTATCTTTTATTATATCATATCTGCACTGGATGTATATCAAACAACCAAAAGTATGTGTTAGCTATATTACAAAACCATGCATCACTTTACAGGAGAAGATTCTTAATTTTAAATGGAATTATATCTGTTTAATATAACAAGATTTTAATACTAGACGCAATTCGTTCACTGTCACTACAGAATCCATTACAGCTCAGTTAAAAACGTTTTTGCCAAATTCTTTATGCACCCTGCTGCAGTGCTGGAGTTCTCCACCTTTAAATGAGCTAATGTGTTTCTAATGGCTCCATGTACAGCTGACTTAGCTCTAGAGCGGGAAGAGGAGGGGTCTGATAACCCCACTGAGACTTGTCCAAGAGAAACTGGGCGTGTGTCACTATAAACTTCCATAAGAGGTGTGCTCCTGTCATTCATGGCTTGTGCAGTCAGACAGAATGACAGAAACTCTCTCATTATCGTCCAACAGAAACACGGCACTCAGTCCAATGACACGCGAAGGATCCATACTTACATTCAGGATGATGCTCTGCAGCCTCGATTGCTCCACATCTTCAAAAGAGGAGTCATCTCAAGCCTTAGATTACATGAGCTTGAGTCTGATACTGCTTTTGAAGTGAGGTGAAACAAGCAAACCAGTGTAATATGGAACCAGACATCTGAAGCGTTTAATGGCTCTAAAACAGAAAGTTGCTACATGAAACAGTTACATTTTATGATGTCTGAGACATTGTTTTATGACAGTTTTGAGAAGGTTTCTCCTCAAACATTTTTAATTCATCCATTTCTAACCCATGGTGAAGGAATGTGGCATATTAAGGTTTTTTAGATTCAAAACTATATACAAACCTCAACATTACATATTAAAACTCAGAAGACACACTGGTGGTTTTCAAAAGAAAAAAGGTTATATTTGTGCTGAAGACACTGAGAACCCCGGTTCCATTCACCACCAATGCCAAAAAATTGAAGAAAAAATCGAAGAAAGTATGTTACTCTTTAGTCACACTAAACTCCTCAGAGATCTCAGAGACTGAATGATTCAGAAATGCTCAAGATCAAGTTCAAGGATTTATCGTCAGTGTGTAGCACAATCTTGGGATTCCTATTCCGATAATTATATCATAATATTTAAATAAATTAAAAAACAATTATTTACTGCATTTATTAATGGATAAAGTGTACAAGATCATTAAAATGCATTAAATAACTAGTTATTTACTCTTTTAAAGTTATTCTTTATTCAGACTGAACTCCTTAGAGATTGCAGAGATTGAATCAAAAATTACACGTGGCACAAGGAAATTACTTGGAAATTAATTTCAAACTACTAATTTCAAAAAATCTATGGGATTCCTATTCCAATAATTCCATCATAATATTTAAATACAATTAAAAATAGTTATTTACTGCATTCATTCACGAATAAAGTGTACAAGATCATCAAGATCAAGTGATGAAAGAATAGAAGAACCAAAACTGGTTTTAGTGCTTGAATCTGGCTGAGCAGTGACTGTGACATCAAGGCGCGGGTTAGATGACTTGTCATCATATGAGCATCTTTGCTGTCAGTGGTCAAAATCTAAAAAGTTTTCCACCGTTTGGGCTAGGCCCCTTACTTCCAGTGAAGCATAATCTTAATGCTTCAGCACAGCAAGACATTTTGAACAACGCCATGCTTCCTACATTGTGGACACTTTTTGGGGAAGAACTTTTCTATTCCAGCATGACTGTGCCTTCAGTGCACAAAGCAAGCTCTATAAAGACATGGCTGGATGAGTTTGGTATGGAAGAACCTGACTGGCCTCATGGAGTCCTGACCTCAACCCCATCCAGCACCTTTGGGATTAACTTAAAAGGGGATTGTGAGCCAGACCTTCTCATCCAACATCAGTGCCTGACCTCATAAATGCTCTACGGAATGAATGGGCACAAATTCCCACAGAAACTCCAAAATATTGTGGAAAGCCTTCCAAGAAGAGTGGAAGCTGTTATTAGCTGCGAAGGGGGACCAACTCCATATTAAACTCTGTGTACTTGAATGCAGTGTCATTAAAGTCCCTGTTGATTTAATGGTCAGATTTCCCAATACTTTTGCCTATACAGTGTGTCTACCTTCATATAGGTACCACTACACCACTGGGTAAAGGGGAAATTGTGTAAAGTTAACGCAAATTTAAATTAAGAAGAACGCAAATTTTCCCTTCCTGCCCAGCCAAGAGTTTGGAGAAGGCCCTGGTACAGCGAAAATACGGACAGGCTGGTGCTCCTCAAACGCTGGATCAGAAGCCTCCAGCACAGGTTGCGTGAAGACGTGCGTGTGACTTCTGACAAACAGGATGGCGCTTGGCCTTAAGCATATGTGACCTTTGACACTCCAGAGGGGCGTCAAAAGCGGAGGTGTCAAACTCCATTCCTGCAGAACCACAACACCTTCCCGTTTAGTAGGTTTTTTTCAAGGTCTAAAGCATCTTATTCGTTTCATAACAGGCTTGATATTAGCTGATAAGTTGAATCAGGTGTGTTAGAGTGGAGGAAACATTAGACTGCACGGTGTCGGAGGCTGCCAAGACTGAAACCAACAAGCGAAGGTTCCATTAGAGCGTGATGTGAAGGTTCCATTAGAGCGTGATTAACTATGACTTCTACTCTCTTCTAGCAGGCGAGATTATCGAGTGACATAAATACTTTGAATTTTAGGTAGATAACAGGTAGAAGATTCCCAGTTCTTAAGCATCAAATTGGAAGTCCCTGATCTTTGACCTTCGCTTTAAGAGAGAGATCTAGTATTTACCCACTATGAACACATACACACTAAAGAGAACATCCTTTTCAGAACCAGAATCGGAAAGCTTTAGTGATCCTGGAGGCAACTGCTTATGTTACGACTGCACAGAAACACAGAGACACAGCGACAAAAATAATATAAAATATAAATAAATCCAATAAAAACTGCAGAAAATGCTAAATATGGGGAATAAATACTACAGGGATTCTGTTATTTAGGATTTTAGGATCCTGTCATTGCACGTAATCGAGATCAGTAGTAGTCCAGCAATATTGACATCAGTAGTGTCACATGGTGCGACTATTGCACATAATAAAATGATTTAGCACCCAATAAGAAAACTGCACATGATCTTGCAAATAATATGAGAATAATGCACGTAATAATAGTAATTTAAATGATGATAATGATCATATGCAGTTTTCTTATTGGGGGCACAGACACACTCAATTACTAGTCACAAAAAAATGTTTCGGAGTATGTTATTGCATGTAATCGAGATCAGTAGTAGACCAGTAATATTGACATTAGTCGTGATATTTCACATGGTGTGACTATTGCCCATAATAAAATATTGCACATAATAAAATGATTTAGCATCCAATAAGAAAACTGCACGTTCTTGCTCGTGGTAGACTATTGCACATAATAATAAGATAATAATGCATGGAATGATAATGATTTAAATGATGATAATGATCATGTGCAGTCTCTGTTTTCATTGTCATGCCATTGTCATCTCCCAAAGAAGCCTCAAATAATAATGGAACCCTCATCCAGTTATAAGAAATACAAAACAATTCATAATCTTTACCCTTTTATGCCATCAGCCAAGATGTCCCGAAGCTGCTTCCTTAGTTTTGCACTGGAGCTACGGGGCTTATGTAACAACAAGGAATGGAACAACAAGTATGTACCCTCTCAGGTCAGCACTGAACAAACTGGGTGCCCGGATCATAACACACTTGCCTCAAAGCACATCAAGATCTCTAATAGACTTGCTTACTTTCTGACACTGTATGACACTGTTATAGGCAGTGTTACAAAATAAAGGTGGGTTTTGGGGGACTTGTCTACTTTTCAAACTGATGCAAGGTAAATTTGTGAGCCCCCCAACTGCAGATGTATTTTTTCATCCAATTTTATGTTTAAATTGCTATATGTTAGAGTTATCACATCCTGACATTGCCCTGCTGGACCAAATTTGCACCCTTGGTCATAGGGCTTGACCTCTCAGACTGGAGCTGGCAGCAATTTTAGTTACTTATATTACATTCGTGTGGCCTAGAGATTTATCAAGAAAAATGACAACAACATTTTTGATGAGCATTATCACACACACACACACACCCTTTTATTTCATCCTCATTAGTATAGAGGACAATAAGTCAGCCTGTTTCGTGAAAGTCTGGGATTTGATTTCCATGATGGTGCAGCTGGTGGTCTGGTTGTTAGGGAGCTGCGCCTGCAACTAGAAGGTCGTGGGGGGTCGAATCCTAGGACTGCCAGTGGCACCACTGAGCCAGGTACCGTGCCCACCGATACACCATACATGGCGCGGTAATAAAAACAACCCAAACACTGTTCAGCCCTCACACACTCCTGCGATTGTTCGTCCCTTAAAGCTGAGCTTAATCCCAGGCTTGTGAGTTTTAGAATGTATAGCTTTCATGCAGTGTTAAAATTTTGATTGGTTGATGTCAGAAATTAAATTAAGCCAAATATTTTGCATGTTCATTTCTGGGGTTGGTTTATTTGTTAATGAGATTTTTTGTGAGGGGGGGCAGTTAAGTAGCTAATAAACTGATGTCACATCTTCTAATTAATTTTCTCCACCGGCTTAGGACACCCTAAAGGTGAGAAAATAAACGATACCTTCTATTATATAAACTCTAACCATATCATATCAACTCTGGTGAAGCCACTAGAAGATCCGGACCGCGAGTTTAGCTTCCTGGACGAGTGGTTCGACCGACTCATCATGGTTAAAACCAAGGTTCCGACTCACACCAACACACCGGCGCCTAGCAAAACTACTCCGTCTTCCAAGAGGAGCCGGACCGAGGCGGCCTCTCCACCTGCTATAGAGCTCATAACCATCTCCATAAACAGTAAGCTAGCTAGCTTCGACCGACGTCTGTCCTTGTTAGAGACTGTCCACCAGGAAGTCCAAGCTATACGTGAGTCTTCAGAACATCAACAGGTAGAAATACTTACGGCAGAGAACATGGTCCTCAGAGAGCCGGTAACGTCACTCACAGATGTAACGAGCCAGCTCTCAACAAACGAATCAAAGAAACTGTTTTAAACCTACAGGCACGAAGTTTGAGTGACAACCTGGTCTTTGTTGGCATCCCAGAGGAGACGGAGGAAGACCCAAGCTCCCAGCAGACACCATTAGTACCCTCACGTTCCACCGTGTTCATCAACTTGGAGGAAGAAGACCCGAAGGCCGCAGACCTACACCTACTGTGGCCAAATTCGAACATTTTAAGCAAAAGGAGCTGGTGAAAAGCAGAGGCAGTGAGCTGAGAGGAACCAACTTCAGCGTTAACAACCAGCTTCCCCAAGAGATCTTGCAGCGGCACAGAGTCCTATTTCCCATCAGGAAACGTCTCATCGATGGAGGTTTGTCAACGGGCAACTGTATTGCGACCGGGAAACCACCCCCTGGCTCTATTAGGCCAAAATCAGGGGATAGTTTTCCATATTAACATATTTTTACTAATTTGCTAAAAGGCATGTCCTCATTAAAACACTATCTGCTCGTCTCAGTTGCACTGAGCATCTTTATGGCAAAATAATTTTTCCTTGGGATACATAAAGTTCTTTCTCATCTTATCTTATAACCAAAGACAAAATGTGTGGAAAATGTACACCTGGCACTCGCACCACTCCTTTACTTCTATGCTTTTTCACATTTATCATGATCTCTTTTTCTTTCTTTTTTCTCTCTCCCCAACAGTTACCCATTCATATTGTACTTAATGCTACAGTTTGCATAACAACATCCCACATAGCACACGCGCACACACAGAGTACACTAACAGACCACACACACAGACGCACACACTGGCCAAGGCTCTGACTCGGCTAGATGCAGACACACAGCAGGTACACAACACACACAGACATACACACACGCATGCAGGCATCCATGCGCAAGCACGTGCACTCATACATACAGACACATACATATATACTGTATATACACACACATGCACACGCACACACACACACTTTTAGCAAGCCTTTCATTCTCATTTAGTTAGTTTAAACATGAGTAGGTTAAGGTTTGTCACTTGGAATGTGCAGGGTATGGGTTCCAAGGAAAAGAGGCTTGAAGTTTTTAATTGGTTGAAAGAACTACAGGTAGACATTGAACATACATACAGATCCACTCATGCACACTCATACATACATATACACACACACACACACATCCACACACATGTGCACATACACACATACACACACGAACATAGTCATGCACACACACAACCTCACACGTGCAAATATATATATATATATATATATATATATATATAGAGAGAGAGAGAGAGAGAGAGAGAGAGAGAGAGAGAGAGAGATAGATATAGATATATATATATATACTCATACATGCATAAGCATACACGCACGCACATAGGTAATTGCATATACACACAACTACCCATGACCACAGGCTTCTGTTGTGCTGTCACAGTGTTGCTGTTGGCTTGTACTCTGTTCTCTGTGTTTGTGTGGCTGGTTCTTGTTTTGCCATGCGATGACACGGTAGCAGCAACTCTCATTTGGATCTCTTCTTTGTCTCTCCCTTTTTCTTTCTCTTTGTTGTCTCCTCTCCTTTTCTCTCTCTTGTCTTTTCTCTCTTCTCTCCCCCTGTCTGATCTATCTATCTTAATTATGAAAAAAGTCAAATGCATAAATAAACAAATAAAGACAAATTTTCAAGTAACAAGAGGAGCTCATACCGAACCAGTATAGCTCCTCTTGGCAAAACAAAAGGTGTCTGGCAGGTCATAGCATCCAGCTTCACATCCTGTTTGCTAAACTGCCGGACACGACAGGGAGAGGGGAAAAAAAAATCTACGGAATTTCCCTTACATTTTGCGCGTGAGCGAAAGCCTATATTTTCGGTGCCTTGATTCGCTCATGCAAATAGCAGCTCTATTCGAACCTGATTAGAGGTGGCCGATTTCATCGCAGCCACAGTTTTCATGAGGATTTCCTTTCCCTCAGCACAATTTGCGCTTTAACTCGCCTATTCTGGTAGGGTGAGTCTGCTCTTTTTATCATCTGGTGTAATGTAGTTCTTCAAATGTAAGGGGTTTTCGTTCAGGGTACGCTTATTTATTTTTCTTATTTTTATCAGTCATTTGATGTGTTCAGGTGAAATGTGATTTATCTGGTTGTTAAGGATATTTCAAGACTGTGCCTTTTCAAACAGCACCACAGGAACGTGCTTTAATCGTCCATTCAACAGTTTGATTAACAGAGCTGAGGGGACATCAGTGCGTCTTTCTAGGTAGTGACAAGAGGACGCTGAGGCTGGAAAATCCATGACTTCCTTGAACACAGAATACAAAATGAGGGATTTCAATGGATCATACATGTATGAAAATGACACTTTTTTGGAAGACGAGCCAGAGAATTACTCAATCAGGATGGTGTCAGTGGTCTTCTACTGTCTAACCTGCGTCCTTGGAGTCCCTGGAAATGCCCTCGTGATGTGGATCGCTGGTGTGAAGATGAACAGGACAGTAAACACCGCCTGGTTCCTCAACCTGGCCATTGCTGACCTTCTCTGCTGCCTCTCCATACCTTTCAGTGTGGCAGAAAACCTGACCGATTACAACTGGCTGTCCGGAAGCATCATGTACAAGGTTCTGCCTGCTGTTATCGTCCTCAACATGTTTGCCAGCGTCTTCACATTGAGCTTCATTGGCCTGCATCTCTTTGTCCAGGTGGTCTTGCCAGTTTGGGCTCAGAATCATCGTAGCCTGGGGGTGGCATGGGCCTGCTGTGGGGTGGCCTGGTCCTTGGCTTTCTTCTTAAGTGTTCCCACCATGATCCTACGTGAGGTCCTCACATATGAGGACCTGAATAAGACCATTTGCATGTTCATTTCAGGTAACAGTATCCAGGACGAAGACAACTCCATCGATGACGCTTACGAGGCTTCAACAGTCAGCAGGTTTGTGCTGGGCTTCCTGATACCTCTGCTCGCCATCTCGCTATGTTATGCCCTCATCGGCCAGAAGGTCAGCAGCAGCCGCTTCCGCTCTGGAAGGACGTTCCGCATCATGCTGGCGGTCATTGTGGCCTTCTTTCTGTCCTGGTTGCCGTATCACGGTCTGAGCATGGTAAAGATCTACGGTGGGCCGATTTCCTCAAGACTAACTAGAAAAGTGGACTTACTAGCCATTTCCTTGGCATACGTCAACAGCTGCATGAACCCTGTCCTGTACGTGTTCATGGGGCAGGACTTTAACGAGAAGCCCTCTTTGAGATGAGTCTTTGAGAGGGCGTTCAGTGAAGACGGCACGCACTCTTCGGTGAACTCCATGGGACAGTCTCATGCCACCAGCACATCAGAGGCACGTGTATAATCCAACACGAGTTGATTTACAAATATACTCTCAGTACTTTGTCACTGTCGGACCATGACCTTGTACCTCCTGCTTTCTTTTTTATTAACTAAAAGGGTTTAATGTAGCATATTAAGGTTTCAAAGCTTCCATTTCAAGTCATGATACAGGGCAGCCAATTGGAACAGAGTTTCATTTACATATTAGTCTTAAAGGCACAGTAAAAAAAGAAATTACATTTAAATACATTTAATTCGAATGTATATAGAAAGGTTGAAAAGTTGGTGATGTAAAAGCGAATTGTGATTGTTTTTGGTACATAAGAGCACAATAAACATCATAACCACTTCAGGTCACAAAAAAGAAGTACAAGATAAATGCTGGATATGGGCACTTCAGTGTAACTAGATTTCGTTCTTAGTAATATTACACCATTTCCATCTGTCCGTTTATCATGTAATAATCGATGGTTGCATACAGCGTAAACACTTCAAACTGTCTGCATAATAAAATGATTAGGATGTAAAAATAAATAAATAACTAAATAAATAAAAACCTACTTAAATCAGAAGCTGTTGTTTAGTGGGAAACCCGTGTAAGAGAAGTGGTTGAGGGATTTGTTAACACATTTATTTAAATCCAAAATTATGGAGAATGCTCACAATGAGCCGCGTGTCTGATGCACTTTTCTCTGCCTCATTGACCTGCTAGATTAACTCAGTGTTGTGGGAACTTGTTAAGCCCTGGCTGTCCTGTGTGCTGCATGATGGACAAAAATATATTGAGAAAGTCTGTTGGAAGTAAGGGGAAAATTGTGTGAACCTGAATTTTTCCTTTTCAGGCCCGTCACTGTGCTGCTTTTTCTTGTCACAGTCTCTTCAGTTCCCCATATTTCCATGGGTGCAGTTAAATAAAGAGGTTTATTTTCAGAAAGCCCAGTCATTTTTTTAGCATGCATGCTCACTAATGAGGCCATAATTATCAGTCCATAAACTCAGTGCTTTTGTTTCTCCGACCAGCAATGAGTCTTGTTCAGGCGCCGACATCTTTTGAAATATATTTTTTTTAAGAAGGAATTCCAAAACAAGGATTTTAGCTAGCGTGAAGCACAAGGTGCCCTTTGTTACCAGTGTTTGATTAAGCAAAAAAAATGCAATGGTGTCGGTGGATGGCAAAGAAGATGAATTGTTGGACGTTACGTAATGCCAGAGTTATTATACGCAAGAATGACCGCTTCTCTGGCAACCATATTAAGAACCAAAACGGCCCGGGTTATGTAATGTTTACTAAATTATCATTTGCTGCATCTGCGGGTGTCCAAATATCTCCCTTTGTTCCATGGATTTCCGGCATGACCCCAGCCCTCGCTGAAGACAACGGGCATGTTTAAAATGGAGCACGTTTTCCACAGCTAATCACATAACTAATGGCTACCTCCAGCACAGACTTGGCCTGGGCCAACATACCAACATTCACTTTGGCCTGAAGCCTAATAAGGCTAAAAATACACTTATTATCGTTAATCAATGCCTCTGCTAACCACATACATTCCTCCTTTTCATGCCTCTGTTTATGAAACAGTATTAGAGTTCAAAGGCCCGGAGTGCCTCGGGCATCTTCACTGCTCCATTCTCTTCCGAGGCAAGGCAACGCAAAAAGCTCAAAGTTAAAAGTCTGCTATAGCATTTTGTCGTTTCATCGACTGAATCCATGACCTCAGGCTTGGCAGACACCATCCAAAATGATTAAGGCAGTGGTAGGGACAATAAATGATTACATAATTACCAAACCGTCCATTCACAAGGTGTGCTAAAACTTGGGTTATGCCCCACTTGGGTGGGAACTTCTTCCTCTAAATCGGAGGGGGGGAGGCCCAAATCTGGTCCTGGAGGGAGAGTGTCCAGCACAATTTAGCTGCACTGCACATTAAACACACTCACTAAACCTGGCAATCAATGGGTGAGTTGAATCAGTTGTGTTTGAGCAGAGACATCACCAAACTGTGCTGGAAAACTGGCCCTCCGGGACCCTCCAGAAAACAAAATAGATGGAAAATGAGGTGCTAAGACTTGATGGATGCGGCCATTATGCAAACCACCCGTGAAAGTGAATTGTAAAAAAGAGGCAGAACTTGAGTTAATCGCCTCTAACTTTAGAAAGGTTGAAAATAGGTAAAGAAAACAGACACATGTCACTCAAAAGGTGGAACATAGACTATACTAAAGGTGGAACCATTCTAAGAAATACTTTCTGAACAGACAGCCAGAGCTTCAGCTATCAAAGCCATGGCTGTATAGAACATCAAAGTTATAGTTTGGTGCAAAAACACATTTAAGCTTTTTTCCATTGATACCAGCTGTAGTCGATCAGCCAGGTAAGTGTTGTTTTCACTGGAACTATGAGGCTACTGTCGCTAACAAACACTAGCTGTCAAAAGTCACACAAATCTTTTCTGTAAAAACATCCTCAAAAGTGCTCTCAACCCACTCAAACTGTGTCCAGCTCTTCACTGAGGTGGCACAGACTTGAGAATGTGGTGTTGGAGACCGTTTGACTTGATCTTTGAGGCTATAGACAGTCATTTAGACAACACCAGGTCTGGCGAGGGCTGATCTTGGATCAGATTCCTTCATATTTGTGACGTTGTCACCACAAAACCCTGTAGTCTAAAAAAAACATAAATTAAAATGATTTTTTCAACATTTCTGTATAATTAAATCGTTGAGATCTTAGAAATCGTTCAGGGTGGCTCGGTGTGAAATGGTGCATTGCAGAAAAAACTCCCAGCTCAATTTGCTTTACAGTGGTGGTGAGGGACCATAATGTCTAAAACACAAATATTACTATTCAAAAATCTCCGCATGTCTGAGTTTTTATATGTATTGGCAAAATAGTGGTTAACCAGACAAACTGTCTTCTGTGGGGACTGTTTTGCCCATTATGAATGGGTTTAAAAAACATTTCAAGGCCCGAACTTTCTCAAAACAATACAGCTGTCTCAAGCATCAGGTTGCATATTCATAATTAACTCTCTATTAAACACTTTAGACAGCTGGTTCTCATTGCAACTCATTAGGTTTCTTTAGAATGAAGCATCTCATGTTTGAACACCCAGAATGACGTAAAAAGTGGTGCAATATCTCTTTAACAGCAACTGGTTTACTTCCATTACTTGTAGGCTTCATGGCTACACTGACCTTGTGGTTTCCGTGCACCAAACCAATATATTGGTTGGTTTGGCTACATTTAAAACAGAACTTTTACCTCAACATATTAACCTCTACATAGTTTTTTTCCTAACTGATTTATAAGATTCTGCCTGGATCCTAAAGGACTCTCTACTCCCTATGAAGAGCACTAGGGTTTGAGGTAATGCATTTAAAGAAACATTCTGGGTTCCGCCACATGTCACATGCAATCATTTTTGGATTTCAGTGAGGAATGAAATGACAAATGAATTTCCCAGCACCTCAAGCTGTCTTCAGAATGAAGAATTTCATATTGAACCAACATTTAAATGGTGGAAGTTCTCTTGAACAACAACTGGTTTACTTCCATTACTTGTAGGCTACGTGGCTATACTGGCCTTGTAGCTTCAGTGCACCAAACATGCACTGGTTGGTTTGGTCACATTTAGGGTAATACCATGGGTGCTGGAAACATTATATTGGGGGCGGGGGGGACGGGGGGTGTGCCCCCAAACCCCCAACCAGTATGCCAACCCCCCCACCCCGGTTATAACACACTGGGCAACACAGAAATGTATATTAAGTTTTCTTTTCTTTTATTTGCAGAACAATTCCTTTAACAATACTTATATAATGTTCTATAACGTTACTTCTGGGTGGCCTGGTGGTTAGGGAGGTGCACTTGAGGTTCACTTGAGCAAGGTACCGTCCCCATACACTGCCCCCCAGGACACTGTGTTCCTGGCTGACTGCTTCTTCGCTTGGTGAATGGGTTAAATGCAGAGAAAGAATTTCACTCTGTTCACACTGTGTGCTGTGGTGTGTTCATGCATGACTATAAGGGACCACTTTATGCTATATTGTTTTCTTCTTGACTCTGGGATGTAGGATTCTGTGGACTCTCCACAAAATGTGCTATCCATCATACAGAGAAACATTCTGGGTTCAGCCATATGTCACATTCAAACATTTTTGGATTTCACTAAGGAATCACTAATAAATGATGGACAAATGAATTTTGCAGCACCTCGAGCTGTCTTTAGAATGAAGTATTTCGTATTAAACCCATCATAACATTAAAATGGTCTCTTTAACAGCAACTGGTTCGCTGGTAAGACAGAAGTGTGTATTTTTTTCTTCTTTCTTTTTTATTTGCAGACCTATTCCTTTAACTATTCCACTTCTATATTGTTTTCTTCTTGACTCGAGGATGTAGGATTCTGACTCTCAGCTTCCTATGAAGAGCATTAGGGTTTGAGGTAATGCCATTTAAACTCTGTATAGTGTGCTATTCATTATTTAGATAGACATTCTGGGTTCAGTCATATGTCACGTGCGATCATTTTTGGATCCGCTTTTCACTGAGGAATCCAATAAGTGATGGACAAATGAATTTCCCAGCACCTCAAGCTGTCCTGAAGAGAAAATTCGTAACGCCACAGAGAGGCACAATCAAGCAGTGGGTATGAATAGCTTGTGATCAGCAAAGCATGAAGCCAGATGATAAGATTTGATTATTAGAGCATGACTGTACCCGAAGAGCTGGGAGATTCCGAACCTCAGAGAAACTGTTTTTTCTGGGTTCGATCCAGGCTGGACCCAGGTGCTGCCATAAAGGGAATTACCTACACATGTGTATATACAAACACCGGCTGTTTTACAGAACAGAAGCTGGCTCGGCTTATCCTGACTATCCTAGCCTGGAATGAAGAATCCCAACGTAGTCTTATATGTGTGACCTTGGTCTTAACATCGGAAGAGATGGACTACATTTGGTTGATTCAAACATTTCTACAGGTAAAAACACATTACATTAACAGTCCTTTGTTTTCAGTGTAATGTATCTTGAAAAGAATTGCCAGGAAGTATATGGAAATAACACACATTCATTCAGATCAAGTGAATTCGGAGAAGAACCCCTGAGGCCTTTGAGGTTTTCAGGCCTGATTTATGGAACCTCTAAAAAAAACCCAAACTTTGCAGCTCATTCTTTGCTGAACTATACCTTTAACTCGAGTACACATAGCTCATCTCTGAGTGCAGTTGTGGTAGGTTAAAATCTTTACATTTAAGAAAGGCCAGCCAGTAGAATTTTGAAACCAGTGCAGTAAAGCAGTAAAAAGTGTTAACAGCTGCAGTATCAGGAAACACATCTCAATTAATGTGAGTTACAACTAAGACAAAGGTGACCTCTACAGACAGAAACTGAACATTACATCTATACTAGTGCTGGATTGAGAGTACACCAGCAGTGGAAATACACTATATGGACAAAGGTATTGAGACACATGACTATTACACCAACAGGGACTTTAATTATACTGCATTCAAATCCATAGACTTTACTATGGATTTAGCCCCCCTCTGCAGCTATAACAGCTTCCACTCTTCTTGAAAGGCTTTCCACAAGATTTTGGTGTTTCTGTGAGTATTAGTGCCCATTCATTCTGTAGCATTTATTAGGTCAGGCACTGATGTTGGATGAGAAGGTCTGGCTCACAATCTCCTTTTCAGTTCATCCCAAAGTTGTTGGATGGGGTTGAGGTCAGCACTCTGTGTGAGCCAGTCAAGTTCTTCCATCCGACCATGTCTTAATGGATCTTACTTTGTGCACTGGGGCGCAGTCATGCTGGAATAGAAAAGGTTCGTCCCCAAACTGTGTCCACAAAGTTGGGAGCATGGTGCTGTCCAAACTGTCTTGGTCTGCTGAAGCATTAAGATTGCCCTTCACTGGAAGTAAGGGGCCTAACCCAAACCCTGAAAAACAGGTGTTTGTCCCAATACTTTTGTCCATTTAGTTTGCTTCAATCTACACAATGTCCAAAAATTGATAGATACCTGCCTATACAATATTTCTTTTTAAAGCAATGCAGTAACAACTTTTCTGAGAAGGCTTTAGACTGTATATTGGAACATTGCTGTGAGGATTTGATCACACACAGCCATGAGCATTAGTGAGATCAGGTACTGATGTTGGGTGGTTCTGGATCACAAATGCCACTCCAGCTTATTCCAGGGGTACTGGATGGAGCTTCAACACTGCAAAGATCATGGTTCCACTGCCCCGTAGTCCCATCGCTGCTCTTGTTGACACTTGTCTTTGGGAATGGTTAGCTTGTCTATTTGGCTAATATGTTTGGACAATGGCAGTTTTTCTGTTTACTCAAACAATTTTGACTCACTGGGACAAATGGTGACCAGGGTTTCTAACAGTGTTAACTGTACGAGAGCTCCAGGTTCCTTTAATTGTGCACATAGAGGAGAAGTGAACATGTGGTTCAGCAACTACTGAAATTTTAGATGGATTTCACGCTGTTATATTCTGTTCAAGTTTATTATATTCTAAGTATTCTAAAGCTAGCTTACTTCCAGAGTTAGGATAATAGAATACATATCCATAAAACATTAGTATATATATATA
>JBBPCX010038027.1:0-15628 GCA_037974365.1 Hydrocynus forskahlii | reverse complement strand
CGCTGAGATGTTACGATGTTAACAGAGGACTTATTTTATTTCTTTGTTCCAACTTCCAAGTGGCCTATAGCCTACGTAAGTCATGAATAAATGATGTTAAAAATGTATCAATGACTCATTCTTGATAAAAGGCAAAAGAGCTGTGTGCGTGCGCACATTTGAGTATTGTCGGGCTGTAAACAGGTTCGGGCTTTTAAAAAGCTGTCAATCAAAATGTACTTGTCAGGCTCGGGCCAAATTCTCTCGGGTTCGGGCCTTATCGGGCCTAAAACCTCTCCCCTGAATTTACCTCTCCTCTACCTAACACAATGCATACACACTGTATATATGTCTTTCAGCCATAAACAAACAACTAAAACAACTCAGATGTTAATTACCTCTGTAAGTACCCTACTATTTATTACACTGCACATTCGCTGTCCTGCTGCTGCTGTATTTGCACAATTATGTTTATTGCTGTCTACCTCTGTTCTGCATTTTTGCACATGTAACTCTGCTGAATACAGTATCTGTCATAATATTGTATTCATTCAGATTTGTACTGTAGCTATAGTTGGTTGTACTAAATGTTTTGTTGTCTGGTTGTTTTGTTGCTATTGTGTTGCTCTTGCCCAAGTATCTGTCATAATACTGTATTCATTCAGATTTGTACTGTAGCTATAGTCGGTTGTACTAAAGGTTTTCTTGTCTGGTTGTTTTGTTGTTATTGTGTTGCACTTGAACAAGCGCAAAGACAAAACAACAATAAAACCTACTTGACTAGATAAAAATGTATCTCCATTATTTTAAATGTAGTTTTGGACACTGTAGTTCATCTGTTTCTCATGTGTTATCCCTTTCATCAAAGGTCAGGACTCTCACAGGACTACCAGTGAGCAGGTATTATTTCGGTGGTGGATAATTCTCAGCACAGCAGTGACACTGACATGGTAGTGGAATGTTTGTGTGTGTGAAGATACAAGGTAGGTGTACTTAATAAAGTGGCTAACTAGTGTGTGTCTGTAGCAAAACTGCCTTTAATTGCTCACCTTTGACCTGCAGACGGGATGAGGTCCGAAGCCCCTCTGTGGAAAAGATGATGGTGCCGGTGTCCTCCAGAGTGAGGTTGGTGAGCGTGAGGCTATGCATGTATCCATTGGTGCTGACCCGGCAGTTCTTGTTGGGTTTCACCCTCAGCCCATCCTTCTGCCACACACCTTCTATGTCTGCATGGGACAATTCCACTTCAAAAGAAGCAGTTTCTCTCTCAAACGTCTCAGTGTCCATCAGCCCCTTACGAATGGTGATCTTCCTGGCTTTAAAAGTAAATAAAACAATCTGCTTTATAAACGGAGGGCACCATGCAGCACTAACTCACCAAACCACTCTGCTAAAAATAAAACACAGAATGTTTTGGAGTACTCAAGTTAGGCAAAACAAAACTACATCCTGTGGTGTGTTGCAATCATTCAGAATGAGGAACATTTTATGCCATTACAGCACATTTTAAGTAAAGTTCATTTTTAAGTAAGTTCATTCATCACTGACTTATATTTGTTGATTATGTGACGGTCATGAGCCTTGTTGCTCACAATGATGAGGTACAGATGAGGTGAAACTCCTCACAGTGTGGTGCCTGGATAAAAACTTGGCTTAGACATGCAGTTTGCGTTACTGCTAATTGGTTTTAATAAGCTGCCATTACCTACAAGTTGTGTAGCTTATGGCTCCACAGCAAAACTACAGTTACAAACCTGCTGGTTTGTGTGCTCTTCACTGGAAGTCCATATAAAACAAAAATCCCCAGTACACTACCAGGACATCCTAGACCACGAGGCAGTATAATAACAATAATAACAATAATGAGATCATAATTGAGATCATAATTGAGAAAGTATCTTATTGTTCAAAGCAGCAAAGTTAATACAAGGAAGTATTTCATAAAAATTGTCACAATTATGAAAATATCTCATTATGATTAAGCACCTTACAAGACAGTACAGTGCCACCAGAAAGTATTCACACCCCTTTATTTCTTCCACATTCTGTTACGTTACAGAGTTCTAAAATAGATTTCCTCAAAGATCTACACACAGTACCCCATAATGATGTTGCAAAACCAACTTTTTAGAAAGATGTACAAATGTTTTTATTGCCAAAGGCTTGTAATCCAGTGTTTCATGAGTATTCACACCCATGGCTCACTATTTTGTTGAAGCACCTTTGGAAGCAATCACAGCCTATCGTCTTCTTGGGTATGGCACACCTGTTTTTGGGGATTTTCTCCCATTCTTCCGTGCAGATCCTCTCAATCCCAGTCAAGTTGGATAGCGATAGACAGCCATTTGTAGACAGCGCTGGTAGACCATTTGTAGGTCTTTCCAGGGATGTTCTATTGGATTCAAGTTTGGACCCTGGCTGGACCAATCAAGGCTATTCATAGACTTCTCCTGAAGCCAGTCCTTTGTTATCTTGGCTGTGTGCTTTGCATCATTGTCGTGTTGGAAGATGAATCGTCACCCTAGTCTGGCTGCGGTCATCTTACCCTCTGTACGGACTAATCAGTCAATTCCTGGCACAGAAAAACATCCTCACAGCATGATACTGCTTCACAGTAGGCATGAAGGGTGTAGTGCATTAGCTATAGTTGACCTTCTGGATGCTTCTCCTATCTCCATAAAGGATTGCTCGAATGCCTTAGTGACCATTGGGTTTTTGGTCACCTCTCTGACCAAGGCCCTTCTTCCCCGATTACTCAGTTTGGTTGGGCGGCCAGTTCCAGGTTCCAAATCATGTTCAATCAACTGTATTTACCACAGGTGGACTCCAATCATGTTGTAGGAGTATCTCAGGGATAATCTGTGATAATCACTATTGTGTTTAAATTTTTT
This sequence comes from Hydrocynus forskahlii, assembly GCA_037974365.1. NCBI lineage: Eukaryota > Metazoa > Chordata > Actinopteri > Characiformes > Alestidae > Hydrocynus > Hydrocynus forskahlii. Next base: position 12,758 of record JBBPCX010038027.1, on the reverse strand, counting down.
ATGAATTTAAGAAAATGTCTAAAAATATGTTTTTCACTTGGCCATTATGGACCATTTTGTGTAGATTGTGTAAAAGAAAACTACACTCAGATTTATTTTAGAATAACTAACAAAGTAACAAAATGTGGTAAAATGTAGAAGGGAGTGAGTACTTTTTGGTGACACTATGTTATAAAAGCAACTGTTTGTCATAATATATTGTTTTTACAAAATACAATCTTAATAATCTTAATAGTCTTAATAATACTGATCTCAGCTATCGTAATATCACATTTGGCATCTTTTTTTTATGAATGATTGTCATAAGTCTAAGATATTATATCATATAATTATGATATTTTAACAAAACAAAAACGTGGAAATTGATACCAGGTCCCCCATCAAAATTAGAACATAAGAAGGTATATTATGAGCCATCATGATCCTTTGTTCTCTGTTCTCACTACCTTAACCTACAGATACTGCTGTACAGTTTAAAACTAGCTGCATCATTTTGTCATCTCGGGATAACAAGATGCTAAAGTCTTTATGGTTTATTTTGTCTGGAATCATACATAGCTCTGTTTGAACCTATACAACACAAACGTTGAGTGCAGCACATAAGTTGTCCACATCAGTGCAGCACATTCAGTGTGGCGCCCCCCATCACAAAAACAGGCTTTATCCTGCCAGCAGGCTGAGGTTATTTTTGTACGTAATAGCACTGTGCCGCATGCCAGTTAGAGAGGTCAGACAGAAGTGGTACACTGTAAAAGTGCCTCAGAGTTTAGGCAGAAAACATGATCTGTCTATAGAAGCAGTATAACCTATCAAACAATTTAACACATATCCTCGATTTGCTTTTGATTAGATAGTTCACTTCTAAAATAACTACCAGTGTACACCACAACATAAATCTATACTCCAACCAAGTTCCATATCATGGAAAACCGAATTTCCGCTCACTTTTTTTGAGAAAGATGTAATGTGTACATCAACATTACCAAAATGTAATGAATTTCCAAATGTAATGTTTACCTCCACATCCATATTGTCCATCAGGAGACTAAGCTGCAAAACTGTTTATTTTTAATTCACAATGGGTCAGTTTCCCATACAGGGATTAAGCCTAGTCCTGGACTATGTGGTGCTGTGAATAGAGATTTTCCATTGAAAAGGAAAGGGCAGTTCAAGATTAGGCTTAATCCCCGTCTGGTAAACTGCCCCAATGTGTTTACTGACATATCGGTGCTGCCTCGACTAAGCCCAAGCGGCCCAGATCACCAGAGTTCTAAGTATACACATGTCTTGTCTCGTCTCTGTGACTTCATGGTTTGTTGTGCTGAGCCCGGTGCCGGGCAGCCCAGCTGTCTCAGTTTAGTTTCCTGTTCATTCATCAGCTGGGTCGCTAGGCACCTGGTAATGGGCTCACCTGTCTTGCACAAGTGTCTATGTTTAGTCTTGTCTAATTTTTTTATTGGTTCTGTCTTCCTATTGCTCATGTCGAGCCCCCTTGTGTGTCGTAATAGAAAAGCCAGCTGATCCAGAGGGCTGGCGTGCGGTCAACAATCCCCAATCCTCGCTCGCTCATCTGTGAGCCTGAGATCTAGTCTAGCTCTGTTCTAGGGCGAGCACACAGACCTTGTCTCCTGTCCAGCACTCTCCTTCCTTCTCGGCTTGTGCTACGAGTGGCAGACACAACACAGTCTGAGCAAAGGGGAACTGAAGCTGAGGCTAAGGATGCAGTGGATGGTGACTGTCTCCCTCTCTCTATGTGTCTGTCCTCTGTCTCCGCAGACGTGACTGGTTGAGCTGCCTGGCCTGTCAACTGGCAAACCCCTCCGAGGCTGCCGCGGAATGCGGAGCCTGATCTATTGGCCTCCGTACAAGACAACCTAAATGCATCGGGACCAACTCGGCTACACAGCTGAGCGTGTCCCTTAAACCCCTGCCCGGCAGAGAGAGGAAGGACTTTGGTGTTTCTTCTAAAGCTTCTTTGTTAGTTTGTGGACTTGTTTTGCTCAAAACTCATGGAGCTCACCTTTGGTTCCAAGTTTCAATTAAACTCTTTTGTTCCTGAAGTTTCTCCCGCAGTTGCGTCCTCCTTGCTCGCACCAAAACGACATTTACAAGGATATTGATCTATTCACCTTATGAGAGTTTAGAAGCTACATCATTGTACATTTAGAAAGTTAACACTGCATAACACTAAAGCTAGTCACACTGCATAACACTAAAGCTATTTATAGTCATTGTGGAAAAACAAGGAAATTGACACCAGGTCCACCATCATAATTAGAACACAAGTTATTACTACGTCATGATATTCCTTTGTTCTCCGTTCTCACTACATTAACCCACTTATCAAGATACTGCTGTAATATTTAAATCTAGCTGCATAATTTCATATTTCATAGATTTTCTTTTCTATATATATTCTTTCATTATGTAATAATTTACATTTATATTCAACATACATTCTGTATTAATAGGTTAGATTCACCATTCAACCAGAGACTTCACCCATAGACTGAAGCTGATGTTTACAGTTGGTAACTCAAGTAAAGTACATGTTAATTCTTACTATAAAATTAAAAATAACACTTACGCTCAACGTTGAGTTTGACCTGTGTGCGGTCATGGAGGGTCTCGCAGCGGTAAGTGCCACGGTCAGACAGGCTCAGATCGGTAATCTTCAGGCTCCTCTTGTGGCCACTCTGGGTCAAAGTGTGGCGTGGGCCCGGCTGGATCACCACACCTTGACGTATCCACTGCACCTCCCCTGACTCCAAACTGACCTCTGTCTCAAGCGTAGCCTCTCCAAACTCTTCAGCCATCACCACTTCCATCTTCTTAGTGAACAAAACCTGAGCCTCTGTAAAGAGTCCAGGAGGCAAATTTACTAAAAATGTAGTAAAAATTTTAGCCAGTTATCTAATGATTGGTCCATGGAAAAGAATATGTGCTCAACTTTACCAACAAACAGGCATCAAAATACTGTATTCCTACATAACAATTTTTGTAATTGATGCATAGGAGTCTGAAGATTTTTTAAAGGTATAAAGAACCTTATTTTCATAATTAAACAAATAATTATGCAATGAAAATCAAATAAACAAAATTATTGTGCTGTGGGGCTCCTAACCATTGAATAATGGAGTAAAGGGGGCTTGAAAATTACGAAGAAAAAACAGAGCTCAGTCTGTAATAAACAACAAAATGGGCCTACATGGTTAGTGAATAAAATTAAATGGACAATGAGTGTAGCTGTACCTTATAAAGTGATTTGTTAATGTCTAACCAAAACAAGATAGACACATTTTTTTTAGAACCACAGCCATTATTAATCTTGTTTAGTGCATGTCTTTGTGCCTTTATAAATCATTCTTAGTACGCATACCAAAGAAATGCTACTCCCATAAATAACAGTTTCCACTTACCCTGGACCTTCAGGTTGGCACTGGAGACGATGCCTTCGGCCTCTGCTGTGATCCTGGAGGAGTCCAGTAACTGGACGACACGAATGATCAGCGTGTGACACAGGCTATTCTGTTCGATGATGAAACGCTCACTGGGCTTGATGATTTCTCCATCCATGTACCAGATAATTTGGGCATCATCAGGAGACACTACACACTTAAAAGTGGCTTCCTCACCTTCCATCACAGTAGTGTTATGGAGCTCAGTAAGGAACTCCACCACACGGGGCACTGCAGTTAGACATCAGATTAAGTAGTTGTGAGCATGTGTGTTTCATTTTGCTTTGACACAGAGGAACTCAGAACCAAATAAGGACTCCAACACATAAGGACAGTTTGCATTGTTAGCTTTAGACTATATGAGGCACAAGCACTTAATGTTTGTTCTTCAAACCAGAGTTGTGTCTTCATACAAACATCAGGGTTCATACACATTTTTACCAAAAAAATGTCATGACTTTTCAATGACTCTGAGGCAAATTTCCATGACCATAAGTTCTCTGAAATATCTGCATATTTTTGGAAAAACAAAAATCCATATAACATTTATCAAAGTATTTTTAAACAAAAAATAATGACAAACGTTGTGGTTATATAAAAAATAAAGATTTAATGTTGCTGACACATCAGCACCATGTGAACCTTGATAAACATCAAATAACCCCAATTAACATAACTCAGAGGCAACACTGTTTGAAAAATAAATAAATAAATAAAATAGTTCAATAACACTGGCTTAACAAACTGCAGCCTTTACTCCCCCCAAAACAATCGACACACAGTTCATTTTTTAATTTCTGCAAGCTTCATCAATAAGCTGTTCAGTGTTCAGCAGAGATGCTTTCTTTTCTTTTGTTGTTCACCGCAAATTGTTGGTTTTGGTGATATGGGTTAGACTGTTTGTTGCTTTCTCGGCATATTCGTCAGCCGATTTATCAAGGGCACAAATATCAGCCTCCACCCTAGCTCTCTTCTTTTTGAAATCATGCAACTCATCTGTGAGGGTCTTCCGCTTAATTTCAACTGCTTGCTGTTCTTTCTTTCTCTTCTCCTCATCCAAGTAGGCACAGTACTTTTTCCTGGCTCCTGCTGCCGACTTGAGTAGCTCTTTTGTTTTCTCCACCTTTGTTATGCCTCCAACAGACCTGACATGGTCAATAATAAGCCTCTGAGCCACCAAAAACCTCTCCTTCTGATTTACGACAATTAATTCTTTGTTAATGGAAAACCCTCTCTCCACACTGGCCTGTCCATGAGACAAGACCAGCAGAATCTTCACCACATTCCAGACTCTTGAAAATGATGGTTTTGTCCTCATTGTCTCATACAGCAATGTGTCTACTCTATCTGCTCTGGTGTCAAATTCCCTAAATTTAGTCTGAAAAGCAGGTGATTCACAAAACTCCCTAAACTCTCTGAGGACATCATCACAACTTGACTCATCTATGTGTTTAGCTTCAACATGTTCAGTATTCTTTTCATTTGACTTGCATACAGCTCCTCGGATTCAGCCATGCATCTTGGGTCAAGGCACTTCACGCTTCTTACTATAATGTGTGATGGAGTGGAGCCTTTTTAGCAGCTTCTCAAGGAGTGTAATCAAAAGCATCTTGCAGTCTAAATCTTTTTGGAAGACCTAAGCTGTTTCAGGGTGGCCTCCACTGCAAATCCAATATCAATCTTAGAACTGTCCTTGTGCAGACTACTCTCCTGAAAAGGAACATGAAGGAGCTTCAGTGTGGATGAAGCCACTTCTAAGTGCTTTTCCTTCAGAAATCCCTCCATGAGCCCTGCAAATAATAAAAATGAAACTTTAGTCTTTATCCCGCATTTGTGATTCCCAATCTTTTCACAAATAACACTTCAAGTAATATTTAATAATTACAGCCCATTTAAAATAGAGTAGGCATATAAGCAATTTCATTTTAAATTGATTATTTATGATTAACTGCTTTCCACTAGTGTACCACTGGAGGGAGCTTGTGTATCACGATTTCAGAACATTATGCTACTCAATAATATGGTAATCAATCCATGTTTCACCAGAATATAGATAAATACATACCTTTAATTAGTTTGTGCATGTCCTGAGAGAGGAACGGCAGCACTGGTTTGCCTGTTTGATACACGGTGAGGAAGGTGGTAATTTCTCCTGCAATGCTCTGAAATACCCCCACTTCCACTGGAAACAGGATCAGAACAGCGATTCTTCACCTCTTCATATGACTTCACTTTTGGATTGGGTAGTTCTCCTCTCTCTACCATCTCAACGTAATGTTTGACATGTGGCCAGAGAAGCATTCCCTTTTCTGATACATTGACATTTTCTATCCAAAGGTGCTTGCAAAATTTAAGCATTAAGCCGGTCGCCATCATGAAATCCTCGTGACGAGCAGGACAATAATGGAACAGCCAGTACAGGCTAGAGAGTCCGTGTTCAACTTCCCAGTCGGTGCATTTGCATCCATCTCTAAACGCGTTGTGTAATATGTGCAAGCCACACGAACCGATGTTAATTAACGACCTCCCCACATCATTCTGCACTTGCTTTTGTAGCATTTCGAATATTGTCCAGTTCACGTTAGGACCGTCCATTGAGATTTGCGATTCCCACCTCTGAAAGCAAATCCCTCATTTTCTCTGCGGTATCTTGCGCTGTCGAATGCCCCATAAACTCTGACCCAAAGTATTTAGTTTTCACCTCGGGTCTGTCCCATAGTCTCACATGCATGTCTAACTGTTTAGCATGTAAATAGTGGTTCAGACTTTCATCAAACAACATTACGTACAGTCTTTGCTTCGATATTTCGAACAAAGTTTTTTTTCTTAAAGTAAGGCGCCAGTCCAAAAGTAGGCTACATATATACGAGCATTTGCGTTCATCGCATGCAAATCTGGTAGCTCTCTGCCTGTCGAGAAACATGGCCTGAAATAGCTGGCTTGCTAGTGAGAATAGTGAGAATTTGCCACCTTTAGCGCCCACAGTACCTCTGATGGGAGGGCTTCATTTCTGGACACGGTGTCTGAAATGGTCCTGCAGGTCTGGAAATTTCTCTTTTCAAATTCCATGACTTTTCCAGGTTTTTCATGACCGTATGTATTGTTTCTAATTTTTGCATTTGAAAACTCCTGTTGTAAGATAGTTTAAGTGTTAAGTATGTAACATGTAGAAGGTTTGAATGTTGCTGTTGAAATTATATATGAGAGCTGTAAGGTTTAAATTTTGGCTGTTGGCATTAAGGGCTGTAGTACCCACACTCTAAAAAGGAATACTACATATTACTTAATTTTATTAGTGTAACATTTTTACACTTAAAATAAGAGTTGATTTGAAAGCCCTCAAATTGATAAAACAGGAGTATTAAGTAAATTGAAGTAATATTTTCAATTACATCTGAATGAATTGTCTTAATACCACAAAAATTGAGTAAATGTAACTAAAAATACTTTGTGAACCAGATGGAATACATGACTAGAAGGCACTAAAGGAAATAAGTAAATATAATTGAAAACATTTGTGGTAGTTAAGTTCAAATTTACCAATGACTTACAAAAAAAATGTAACTAGGTTTTTTTTTTTTAACTTAATTGACTAGATTTGACATTCAGTTAAAAAAACCCCAATATAACCAACATCTCACAAAACATGAAACCTTTAATTAAAAACATTTTTGCTATAGAAAATTACATTTCTTTTTAGCATATGGAACTACTGGCAATAACATTCTTTCTGGTGTATACTGCACATAACCAAAAAGTGCATTTCAATAGGGATTTTTTCCACCAACACGTAGCAAAAGACACTTCTCTAAAAGATCTGGAGATATATTACAAAAGAGAGATTAAACTGTTGTCACTTGAGCCATTACCAACTGTCCCCCTGTCTTTAGTACTCAAATGATCTTGAAACAACTTAGAACAGCACATCTGAAGTTGTTACAGCAAAGGCAATTATGTTTTCCCAGAATTAAGCACCTCTGAACTAAAATGCTTCTTGACAATGGCAACAACTAAAAAAAACTTGCACAACATTTATACAGTTTGCACATAAATGCTAGGTATTCTCTTCACACACAAAAAAATTGTGACTACTAGCCAGAAATATCATAATCTGTAAATATAAGGGCAAAAAAAAACATCTCTGTTGCATTTCTGGCTTTGCATTAGATAATACACTCCAAATCTTACTCTTTTTTACACACTGAAATTTCTCACAGTGACAGAAAATACAAACCTTTCTCCTTAAAAACTACAACATTCAAGTAACTGTGTGTGAATACTGTCTTGGATGGCTCATAGTTCACAGGAATGATCAAAGAAAAAACAAAATGCATATCAATGCCAAACAGAAAAGTGCATTAAGAACATCATCAGATCACACAATCAGTCAGACAACACTTGGAGATGATTTGACAAAATGAACCCACAGATTACCCACGTTTCTGCCCTGAAAAGGCTTTGCCTTGCACAAATGATCAAACTGGGTGTGAGTCTCATCAGTGCTCATCCACCCAGCTGTCAACTATGTCATTAAATTGTTTCAGTCTTTACACCTTTGTTGAGAGGTTTCCAGGATCCACTTCCACAAGCACCTTTGGAAATACTTCAAAAATGTATCTTAAGAGTTTTGGGGTATTTCAGGTCCAATGCATATGTTAGTTCAAGCAAGTAGCAGCATGCTCTGCTGAGATCCCTGAGGTGGTGGAGTATGATGGAGCCCTCAGTGAGGAGTCTCACATTCCTGACTTGTCCATTTTCATTACACAGCCATCACCTCTGCTGCTAGCTCTTCTTTCACATTTGAATGGTCGAAATTCTAGACACAGTAAAGGAAACATTATTAATGCAGGCAGAATGTCACCAAAAGAAAATAAATTATAAACAAACCACAAAATTAGCTATATAAATATCAACTTGTAACTATTATGTTTGTGTGTGCATATATATATATATATATATATATATATATATACACCCCTGGCAAATTTGGACTTCTTGATGGGAGATTTCTTCTTGATTGGAAATGACACAGGCGTCTCCCAGAAGATAATAAGACCATGTACAAGAGGCATCATTGTGAAAAAAAATATCTCTCAGCTTTTATTTACATTTGAACAAAAAGTGACATGTCCAACATTACTCATACCTTTTGCAAACTGTTACAGTCTATGGGAAAATACCAGTGGCGACATCCCCAAAGCAATTATAGGAAGCGTTTGATTGCAGTAATAGCCAAAAAAAAAACCACTTTTCTATTGATTATTGAGAAGGGTATTAATAATATTGGACATGCCACTTTTTGTTCAAATGTAAATTAAAGCTGAGAAATATTTTTTTTCCACAATGCCTCTTGTACATCGTCTTATCTTATCTTCTGTATCATTTCCAGTCAAGAAGAATCTTGCTTGTAACTAAGCCAAAATTAACTCAGCAGGATTCTCACAATAAATTTAGAAAAATATGGGGCTTTCTTTCCCAATATTAAATATAAAAAACTTACCTCCCCTCTTTTCTTGAACAGTTGTTAACAAGCTGAAAAGCAAATTAGGAAAGTATATTAAATACATGACTAAACTCCTAAAGTCATTATGCATTGCATGCTTCAACACAGGGGTTCTCAAAAATCCGTGATTTTGAATTGAAAATGGAAAAAACGAATGATGCACGGATTCTATGCGTGCTGATAAAGCGCCTGGAATTTAAAACCGAGAGTGGAAACGAAGACGCCTCACAGCAGGCGTATGGTACGTTCCCACCACATGCAGGCCTGGAGTTGTCCAGATGCTAAACAAAGCAAAATTAACAGCATAGCTAACTTTAGCGGCAAATGGCTTCGCCACGATACTACTGTATGTGATCGGTGGAATCCTGCGTTGTGTTCTGACAATGAAAGGATGAAACAACAGAAACAAACTACAGTTCACTTAGAAGTAAGTCAGATGGGTTCTACCATCTGAGGAAGTTCTCCTCTACCAAGTGTTTGAGTTGGTTTGGCCTATGTTCCCGCCTAAAAATGTTAGCAGGCAATTTAGCAAATATTTCTTTGTACTTAGCAAGAAGGATTTCTAATTTATCTGACCAACAAACAGGCTACCAAACCAATATTTCAGTACAGCAAGGAGTTATAGCAAATTTAACTAACCAGCCAGCCAGCCAATATTTCAACATAGCAAGAAAGCTAAGTAAATTAGCTACCTAAACAGATTTAATTTAAACTTGAAAAACCCAGCAAGACAACTTTGTTTTTGAATATTTAATTAAGTACAATTAAGATGTGCCAGAGAGTAGAAGTAATTTTTCACTTTTAAAACAAAATTACTTTAGTTCTTACCTGTCATAAGCTGGTTCACCTCGGAAGAGAAATGGCAGAGAGAGCCTCCTGTGGAAAAATCCGTCAGGGAGGAGTCGGGGATGGTCCGTGCGCCAGAAGCACTCATTCTTCTAGGGAGTAGAAAATTGGACTGACAAAATAGCATGTTGGCTGTATAAAATGTATATTTAATTAAAATTGTTCAAATGTACCAGGACATTAGCCCATACATAAATAAATTGTTAATTAAATAAATAAATGATTATACATTATTAATAATTAATAATTATATTAAATATATAATAAGAAATAAATAAGGTGCACACACTCCTGAACACACACGTCTGAACTCACACACAAACACACACACACAAATCCTAAAACTAATAGAATTTACCTCAAAATTACAAAGAAAAAATGCTACCTTTCTACTATGGTCAAAATGCTTTTTCAAATCTGTCCCAGAATAACGACTTCATGTGTTCCGTTTCCTTGACCATGTCTCTAAGAAAATTGAGGAAATAATTGTTTCACATATTGAAATTACTTGCTTTTTGTAATGTATTCTGAAGTAAAATAGTTTGAAAATACAGAAATTATTAGTCATATTTAAATCATTTTATCTGTTAGTCAAATCTTTATTTAATTTAAAGAATTTAACTTTATATATTTCACACAAACATCGAGTTCCACTAATGAAAATGGATGTAGTCAACTCAAATACTCATCATAACATTCAACATTTTTATTAAGCATGCACACTTCTATATTTGTGTCATATTTACTGGGTATATTTTGCCAAAAAAAGCAAAAGAAATGTGGACTGCCATCTCTCACAATTAATTAATGCAAGCATGTTTTCTTTGGTATGTGCTGCCTGTCAAGGACTTTTAGGTTGACTGGGGGTGTGGTCTCATCTCTGGCAGAGGGAAGCAATAAGGTTTCTCAGCTGCCAGGAGTGAGACTATGATGGACCTGCAGAACAAGACACGTGGGTACTCCAAGTGGCAATGAAGAGAAGTGATTTTTATTGGGAAAAAAAGGAAAAACTACTTACAAACCATTATCCATTACATCTAACCCCAACAGTAAATAAATCCATCAGTCAATGGAAGTAAACAAATACAAAGAAAGACTTCCAATAAACTAAACTACTAGTTTGTACACTACTCAATCACCATATATCCAACCTCCCTCTCCTAAATTCAGTCAGAGCTTATAGGCCCAAACAGGAAGTGGTGTGACGTCACGTCCGGGTTTTTGGCGGGAAAATTTGGTATATAAGCTGGGCTAAACAAAGGACCTGTTTCTTCAGTTGCCTGGAAATGTAAAGCTCTCCTTCTCCATTACAGGTAAGTGCATTTTCAATTTTACCATAGATTAGAACACTATCTGCTTGTAAACAGTTAAGGCCAACATTTCCACTGCTTAAAACACCAGAAGCGTTTAAATTAAAACAAGTTGTTCAAATATTTAAATTAGTGTTTGTTTACTATCTGCAGGTTCTTCATACCCCTTGATGGCTCCACAATCACAATAAAGCATATTTAACCAAGACTGTGTACCTTTGTCCAATCATTAAAATATTAATGTAAACTTTGTAGGTAAACCGTCTTAAACAGTGTGACCGAGGTTTACTCCGTCACAGAGACTAAATGATATCATGTTTTGTATTTCTGTGCCAAGTATAAAGAGGCAGTCTTTGTGGCTCATATTGTCGGTTCTCCAACATGGTGATTTGAGTTGTCTGTTTTGTTTCTTCAGCTGTTTGAGCTTTGACCCTGTGCCTCCTTTACTTTGTGTTCTGTTTATAATAAAATAAAGAATGGAAGCCTGCATCTGCATCTCTTTGCTAAATGGGCACAGCCCAAACATGACACTACTGTTTTCCATTGTGGTTATCTTTTTTAATTTGTATTGGCTGCATACACCCTGTCTTCCATTTAGGCTTAGTATTTTACAATAAATGTATTGAAATGGATGCTCTGTTCTCCAGGAACAATGAATGCAATATTCCTTTTGGGTCATGTCCAGTTCCACCCACTAGGTAGAACTCCCCCAATCGCACCATACCATCAACACTGAGAGGGTAAAACCTAGCATGTGCTTCTAGTCTCAGATTTTGATTTGAAAGCTAACTGCCAATACTGTTATAACAAATGCATTTACTGGCTAGCACTCCCTTGAGTGATATGGGAAGAAGGAAGCCTTCCTAACCATCCAAACGTGCTTTCTTGGATTTATTCAGCATCATCAGGATCCAACTCTCGATCTCCAAATGATCGAGCCATGGCTTAGACAATTGTCACTCTGGAACCTCCGAAAGTCATTTACCTTTAAGGTTCACTTATGTTGCACACTGGCCCGGCGCCAGCGGAAAATAAGTTGGGGGGGCAATTGAAATGCAGAGAGGGGGCAATTTAACCCTTTAGGCGCCGAGGTTTTTCTTTTAAATACTGGTATGCTCATCTAATTTGCATATTATGACGTCATGAAGTTTATACACCAACAGGCTCATCAAAGCGGTTGATCCAGTCCTGATACACTTCCTCGTTTCTCAAATAAACCCAGCCACCATTATGATCGCTATTTCCAGCCCTAATTAGATCCAGATCACCCCAGCTGCCTCTGCTACGTATCCCAGCTCTCTCTCACACTCACCACGACCGCGTGTAGTGGAGACTCCACTCCTTTGGAGAACTGGATGGGGAGAGCTAGTGCTACGACTCTTCTCAGCCCCATGTTTCCCCCTCCTGCTGCCTCTACCTCGACCAAACCTCTCCTACAGCCACTACGACCACGGTTACCACTGCCACACACATTCACTTTGGGCCAAGTGTCGAAAAACACTTGTTTGTGCTTCGTGAACACACTCAGCTTGCATGGCGGCAGCGCTGCAAAGCTGTGCCGGGAGACCGAGCGTCTTTTCCAAAAGGCAAATATTCCCTTTCAGAGTCAGAATCGGTGAATAACATTCGCAAGGCATCACG
>JBBPCX010037968.1:0-15633 GCA_037974365.1 Hydrocynus forskahlii | reverse complement strand
ATCTGTATTCTTTACAGTCTCATCCTTTCCATGCGTCTCTCTCCCTCTTTGAATGAAAGCCCCATTAATCAACAGAAACTAAGTGCACAGCCACCAGCTGGAGCCTGCCTGTGAATCTTAGGAGGCAGCAGTCCGGGATGCTGACAAACAGGAAGGTGAGTAATATTTTACTTTCCATAAATGCAGTTTCAACCCTTCAAGTACCTGATGGGACCCCAGTGAGCTGTGTGCACGCTTCACACATTAAACTCCAACTTTCTCAATGTGGCGCAATGGCCATCTCAAGAAAGGAGCAGTTTAATGTGTGTTTCAGAGCAGTCAGCTGGTCTCTGTCCTGTATGTTTACTGTCACATGATATTCAGGCATGTAGTTTAACACTTACTGCAGAAATCATGCATAGGCGATCTCATTCTGAAGGTCTGATCATTTGGGCCAATTAGTTCTCTGACTGTTTGGTTAGTTTGGACAGTAGTTTGTTTGGTTAATTTGTTCCATGACAAAATCTGTTCCATAAGACTATTGCTGCTGCAATATCTATCTGCAAGAGAAATAAAAATGTAAGAAACGTAATCATTTGAATAATCTTCAAATAATAATTATAGTTGTACAATTTGATAAATGGCACACTCTTTGAAGGTGTAATTATAAAGTATGATTTGGTTTGTTATAAGGTTAAATTCTACATTCTCTCTGAATGTGGGCTGTAATGGGGAAGACTGTGCTGCAGTTTTTTATGATTTAAAGATTAATGAACGTACAGAGAACATTGTAAGGGACAAGCTGGACAAGGAATACAATGATCCATCCTTACTAGTCTCCTTTGGGGATCACAATGTTAGGTCTTAAAAATATTTTAAAAGTCATGAGTACAATATCAAAAGAAATAAATAATGTGGTCAATAGTGCATTATGTATCCATAGTAATCCACATCCAGTATCTCCCCTACTTTAAGGGTGTACTCACATGAGGTGATACGCACTGTATCCGAACATGTTTGACCCCTAAAATCTGTGTATCATGCCCGGGGCCACCTCCCCAAGCCGATGCCATTTCAGTTACCAGCATCTGAGCCTTTTGTTCTCTTTGTTGTCTCAATCATCTTGGTCACCTTTGCAGCTGAACATTCCATATATTCAACATCTGTACTCTTTCAATTTTTCAGAGGCAGCTCAAGTCTAAGTAGTTCAGCCTCCACCACTAAGTGATGATTGTAACCGCCAGCCTCCTATGACTCACTCTCAAGGCTTTACAGTCATTCAGCCAGCAACAAGTCTGCAATTTGTCCAATTTCCCACCTGCATCCTCAACACAAGACTCAATGGTCAGAAAAGCAGCTAAAAGAAAATGTGACAGCTCCAAAAGCAATGCAATGTCTGTTAATGTAACTCTTCCAATAATCTACATAATCTTTAATTTACATGGATAGCCCCCTTACATACATACAAAAAAACATATGTTCTCTTGCTTGGCCTTTTGTTCAGAACCAAGAATGTATTGACAGTCTACGTCAATATGTTTCCAGGGTGAAATTAGAGGAAATTCTCATTAATAAGGTGTTCTCATAAGGTGCTCACATACTGCATTTCACCCGAATGAATGTGTATGTCTGTGTCTGCCTTGTCAATGAATACCAAATACAAAATATAAATACTCATTTATATAACTGAGATATTTACACATTCAACTGCACACTTGTATTTGAGGTTTGTTGTTTCATGCCAAGATGTGCAAATGAACATCTGCCGTAGAGCTTCATCAGTGGAGGAGGAGAAATAGCTGAAATATGTCTTCCTCACAGCAAGTGCCATTGTTAGCCCCTGCTCCAGGGAAGCTCTAAAGGTCAGCAGCTGGGGTGTCAGTGCTGGTGGATCTGCCTTTTCTCACTGAATGTAGATGTGGAGGATCATTATAGCCTTCACCAACTTACCTATATTTTCAGGGCACACAGCAATCACACAATGGTACGTCCTGAGTGGCAGGGATAATGAGAACATTCTCTATTATCAGCCTAGCTCAGAACAAGTGGTAGCCGAACACTCGCTCGGGCACTATGTACTGACATCAAGGAAGTAGACGTTAAGAGGTCTTTCTGCAATCGAAAGGTTTCATCCCCCGCACATCCATCACTGTTTCTACCGTGGGAATAAACATGTGAATCAAGTCAAGCAGGGGTTTGTCATTTCAGTCATATACACACTACACATTGAAATGATATTCACCACCCTGATTCCCAGTAATGGGAACTGAAGGCTGTCTCTCTCTCTCTCTCCTCAATCTTTTTTAAGGAAAAGCTCATACTCTTCCACCGTAGTCCTAAATTACCTGGGCAACACGGGGCACTAGCCACTCCCAAATGGTACCTGAGGGCAATGGTGGCAAGTTAAAAGTAAAAAAAAATAAATAAACAAACAGCAAGGTACCAGTAGGAAAAGAATAAATAATTACAAAAAACTCTACCTAATAACTAACATGTCACCATCACTATTGTATCATCTCTGAGTAATATTTTCATGGGTGTGTTGAATTCTTACAGTTAATCACAGTCAGTTTAATTTAGCCGGATTACCAGTCTGATATGACAGCGAAATCCAGTGTCCAAAACTGAGTGATGCAACCTTGATGAGGAGAGCATTGAATTGCTGCTTTTCCAGACTGACATGATTGGAATTTATCATAATGGTGTATCAGCTCCTTGACAAAGTTACATTGGTAAAGATGTTAAGAAAGCAAGATTTGTGAATTCATATTCTACTGGCTGTTTTCCACCTTCAGTGACATTTATTGACATATAAAGTGCTTGTTTCTGAAGTACATGTTCAGCAGAGTTGAGGTCCTGTCTTTCCTGCTCTCTAGTGCATCTTTATGTAGGACGCTTGTCATATGGAGGACTGAGGAGCACGTCAAGCCTAATGCTGAGCTTGGCGTTGACACCCCAACGTTAGTCATGCATAAGCACCTTTGACGTCTTTGACTATATCTGTCTTAACAGCCTGGGGTTCAGTGGGTTCAGTGCTCCTTCGAGTTGAGTGCAATCGCTTGACATTTCAGCACACAGAGGAGACGGACTCTGCGCTGTCCCATCACTGATGACAACCAGTACCAGACTGCTCATTAACTCCACTAGTTTGTCCAGCACAGTCCACAGATGCTCAACTGGACTGAGATGTAGGCCAAGTGAACATCTTTAACTTTTCATCATTCCTGAAAAATTGAGAATTCCCATTGCTGTTTAGAGGGGTACTTGGTCCACAACAATGGTGGTATGTAGTATGTGTCAAAGTAACATCCACATCCACTTCTTTCATTGTTTCATGATCCAGTTCTGATGTTTACATGTCCATTGCATCATGCCAGTGCACAGGGGTCAGCCTGGGCACTCTGACTGGTCTGCAGCCCCATACACACTGTATTTTCTGACATCATTCCAACATACCCAGCATTAAATTATCAGCATTTCTTTTGTCTGGTAGCCTTTACTCCCCATGTGCATGAGAGAGACTTGGGCATCCATGACCGATTGTCATTCCAGGCACCTCTTTTGGTAGGTGCTAACCACTGCATATCGGGAACACAAGACATGATGTTTTTGAGTGTGGAGGCAATTCGTCTGTTTTAGGTAGGATGAAGACAGAGTCAGTGGTAGAAAGAAAAGGGAATTTATTCTTTTGGACAAAAGGCAGATCGACCTGGAGCAATTCCTCCTTTATCAGTCTCTCTCAGTCCAGGATATTCACACAGAAGTATTTATATGGATTATAGGGTGTACAAGTAAAATAATTTTGAAATGTCCTTTCATCCAGAGACCGCAATGGCATTGAAGAGACAGTTCCCAGCGCTTCAACAGAACAGAGATAACCATAGTTAATTCCACACGCACATAGCTACATACATTTTCCGTTACAGGAGTTGCTCTGACCCTGTTGTCTAGGTTATGTCATCTTGTAACACAGATCCATAAGATACATTTTTCCTGCTTTCCACACACAGGGTTCCCACACCTTGCTTAACATCAAATTTCAAGGACTTTCCAGGACCAATATCCTCAAATTCAAGGACCACACATGTCGGCATTTACCTACTGCTACAGCTGAATATGTTATCAATAAACAATTTTAGATGCAAATAAAATAAAAGACTGTGAATGGCATAGAAGTTGTTGTATAGCCTACATTCATGTCAATAATATTCATAGCCTGCATTCATATCCACAATGCATGGATCTGTCCACGCTACATACATTAAGGATGTACATTACTGTTTTATGGAATTTTAGTTGAAACTAGACTGCATTTCCGCAGAGAAAATGCAAAGTGTGCTTGTCAAATGCAGCAGTCATCTGACTCTTCTTGTCCCCCTTCTTCATGATGAGGCCTGAGGTTGACTACTGAGTCTCGTAGCTGTGGCCTGAAGAAATTTTGAAATGGGCCTGCCGCCAAGAAACACCCTAGAAACTCCTTTCATGCCTTACCAACCCCCCAGAAACAGCTCTGTCCCAAGACTTCTGTCCATATTGTTCAGTTTAAACAGGTGTGTCCCAATACTTTTGTCCATTTGGTTTAGTTTAAACAGGTGTGTCCTAATACTTTTGGTTATATAGTTTTGCATGACACCTGTGTCCCAACACTTTTGGCCATATAGTTCAGTTTAAACAGGTGTGTCTTTGGGGGCGTGGCCTGAGGTCTCATATGAAGTTTCATAAGGTTTGGTCACTGTATGGAGCCTGAAAGTTTCTTCTTCTGAAACTGCATTCATTTCAATGGGGTTAAAAATGAATGGAAGTGAATGGGGGAAAAAAGGGATGAGCGAAAGACAAGGAAAAGACGAATGCAGGTCATCACCGACCACGTTTGTGTGTTGGGGAAGTTGGCCTGAGGTATCACATGAAGTTTGGTGGGTTTCGGACAAAGCGTGTCCGAACTGTCTGTCTGAAAGTTGAGACCTATTAATTCCCTATGGGAATTTCTACACCGGAAAAACGGGAATAATGAACAAATGACAAGGCTGAGCAAAAAGCTCTGAACAAGCAAGCTATTCCAGATCGGTCCCGACATGTTAGAGTTGCAACGGTATCTCTATCTCGCCCTGGGAGGAGTAGCGAGCCAAAAAACTGACTTTCGCAAATTAAGTCGGCATTGGCATAATTTTAAACAAACTTGTGGTGGCAAAATAATAATGTTGACAGCGGTCGTCATCCATGAAATTTCAATTCCCAAAAAATATTCAAGGACTTTCAAGGACTGTGTCTTTTTATGCCTGTTTTCATTTGATCAGATTCACAAACTTTCAAGGATTTTAAGGACCCGTGGGAACCCTGCACACATCAACTTCAAAAACAGATTGTTGACCTTATGCCTAATATGGACATGCCATTGTTAAGAGATAATCACTTTTATTCCCTTTACTACTTCTGCATCAAAAGGGTACTTGAAATGAGATTGAGGGAAAAAAAAGTTGAATCAGTACAGATGAAATACTCAGAATGTTGTATATACAGAACAGTATGTGCTGCATGTAAATTACATTACAGAACTGCTGTATTATTAGCAACTGGTTATTATTATTATTAGTAACTGGTTACAATTATTCAGTTATATGTACTCAAGCAAAATTTGAAGGAATATGTAGTATTTCCATAGACTTCCACTCCTGCACAAGTGTATTACGAGGAAAGGAATTTTTAAATGGTTGCATATAGTTACTATTTTGTTCTTATTTGCTTGCTAATTCCTTTTTGTGTTTTTTTTTTTATTGTTGATGACGTTACAGCTCTGTAAGGTTGTACTGCTCTGTTACTGGTCACACCCAGTCATGTCTCATCATTAGATGAGACAAAAAATACACCAGTAGCTCACTCACTGTAGTATCACTTTTGAAAGCCCTAACAAATAATTGCTAAGGGACTTTGTAAACAGTAATATACAAAATATGTGAATGTCCATTACAAGGGCCTACCAGACAATTCAATTCAGTGCGAGTACTATGTGTGTGTGTGTCTGTGTGTGTTTATGAATAGAAGGGTTGGGGGTTCTGGGAGTGGGAAATGAGTAATTTCCCCATTATAAAACATCAAATCATAATAAAGTTCCTGCATTTCCACATTTTCTTTGTGTCAATAATCTCAAATTTTAATGTACATGTGGTGTCACACCATAACATTCTAAATTCACTGGCATGTCCTTTTGCTATTTATAATCCTAATAGTCCTTTAGATGTTTTAGTGCCTGTAAAACATGTTTTCATATCCTCTAAAACTACCAGACTGCATTACTACCTCAAACTCATATTGTCTGCTCCTCTAACTCCTAAAACTGAATTATCTAGTCAGCTGGCAAGCCTTAGGTAGCAAGCTAAGCATAACAACTTCATCTCATTATAAATCCACTTACATGATTTGACTTGAAAAAGGAGTCTGTCTTCTTCTGTCTTTGTCCTTTGTCTCGTAGAACAAAAAGAATGACAGTATTTTGAAAGGGACAATTCTGTGAGTGGCGCCAAGAAACATGGAGTTACTCACATTTTAACTTGCTAGCTAGCTGGCTCACATCAGAGATGACTGATCTACCTAGCCACCTTGTCTGGATATCTTATTTTAGTCTGTGTCTTCCATGGATAATAATGAGACAGCATTGTAAATTCTATATTACTAACTCTCCTAAACAGTCTGTAGTTGTAGTCTGATTTTCACACCATATTTTGCAAGAATCATGCTTATCACATTCAGACTCTGCTACAATGTGGAAATCAATGAGAAACTGACCTCTAAGATGGTTGGCATGCGATGCTATGTTATCTGGGCTGGCTGGTTGAGGGGACATGGTAAGTAGTGAGGTCCAGGCTAAAAGCTAGCTGGCCAGTTATCCAGGTCAATTTTTCCTGCTTCCAACACATCAACTTCAAAAACTGACTGTTCACTTTCTGCCTAAAATGCACATGCCATTGTAAAGAGATAATTACTTTTATTGACTTAAAACCCACTTCTGATTCACAAGGTCACTTTGAGCTTGAAATGAGATTTTTTTAAAAAGAAACAAGAGCTGTCTCAGTAGAGATGAAATGCACATGCTTATGCTCATGAACTGTTGAACAACACTCCTTTGCAATGTTTATATAGAACAGTATGTACTGCGTGTAAATGACACTACAGAATTGCTGTGTTATTAGCAGAGGCTGGTGGTAATCGGTCACAGTTATTCAGTACTCAAGCTAAATTTGAACATGGAAATCAATGGGAATCTAACCTCTTAGATGGTCGGCTACCTTACCTGGGCTTGCTGCAGGGACCTCAGCGTCACCTGATGTAGCTGGCTGGTTGAGGGGACATTGTTTGTAGTGGGGTCCATGCTAAAAGCTAGCCGGCCAGCTATCCCATCCATCTTACTCATAAATGTCAATAGACTAGACCAGTGGTTCTCAACCTTTTCAACATTAAGGCCCTCCTATCTATCACAGCATGTTGCCAAGGCCCACTTGGCCACATTCGATGATATTAAATAACCAATTGCGGACCAATGGCCTGTCTTGATTTTTTATTCGCGGCCCGATCAAAAGCCTTTGGTCCGCAGCCCAGTGGTTGAGAAACCCGGGACTAGACTACATCTCACTAGAGCTGGGCGGTATGACCAAAAATTTTTACCGTGGTATTTTTCGAAATTATACCCGCTTCACGGTAGTCAAACTCCAGCGGCATGGATCTGTCATAAATGGTCGTCGCACAGCAAAACAACGTCCTTTCATGGACGTTCAGGAGCTGAACCAGGGAGTGTGTTAGAATGTTTACACTCTGTGTTTTTAACTTTCTTTGTATGGTTTGCTGTCTTCTGTATTCGAATTGGGGACCATGTGAAGTACTCTGAGCTGCACTCTGATCCATGGTATCTGCTGTATAACTAAAGTTATTGTTATTACTTTTCTAAAATATTTTTTGCTTAATGCTAAAGCTAATCGCTAAAGGTTAAACACATGTATGTTTCTTCGTAATGCTGAGATAAAAATTTACTTTTGTTTGGCCCTTAGTTTGGTCATTTCTGGTCATCTCCATACTGGACTACTGCAACTCTCTACTGACTGGACTTCAGCTGAAGGTAACAAAACCACTTTCAGAATGCAGAATGCAGCTGCGAGGTTAGTCTTCAATGTTCCAAAGTTCACACACACCTTTACTAAGGAACATTCACTGGCTCCCTGTGGCCACTCGCATTGAGTTCAAGTCTTTAACACTTGCTTTCAATGCCAAGAATGGACTTGCATCTCCATACATATTAGCATTAATCAAACAATGTGTCACTTCTCGTCCTCTCAGGGCTTCAAGCACGGCTCGTCTTGAGACTCCACTGCTCAGAAGAGAGGAAGGCATGCGTCAAGACTCTTCTGATCAGACCTACGGAGTCCCTCACTGCCTTCAAGCAACCTTTTCAAGGAGCACCTTGGTGACTAACCATGCCTCTCGTTTCTACTTGCTTATTTCTCAAAAAAAAAAAAACTCTTATCCCCATCCCTTTCTTACTTTTGTCTTAACTTCTGACTTTTCTTTGACAGGTGTTGTTTAGGTGTACCTAGCGTGCAGTTACTTGGTTGAATAGTGGATGTTGATTTAAGTACAGCTTTACAGGTTTTAAGAAACAGATGTGGAGCACTGATGTACATCGCTCTGGATAAGAGCGTCAGCTAAATGCTGTAAATGTAAATGTAAATGTTTGGACTATCTTTGTCCTGTTTGATCCCGTTGATATACAGAATCATGCACATATCGTCAGAGTCTGATGATCTCGAACTAAACAGCAGGTATATTAATATTACTGTATATGATTGTATTTTTGAGAAATTACATGCACAAAAAAGCTAAAAATAAGAAATTGCACAAAAACACACTCCCTAAAAGTAATATTTTATACCCTATAATCCACACGCTGTTTATCTGACATGTCGCGACTCTCACACGGACCTTGTTCAAATTAACTGTTACCTTCCCCTAGCGGTGCAGCAGCAAAAGAAGTCCCCCCAAACAGTTTCCAGCTGCGTCACTTAAACCAGTATTGCGGAATAAGAGAAATTCATTTCATAACAATAATAAAAACTGGTTTTCGATATGAACCGGTATACCGGCCGGCACTACATCTGACTCTAGTGCAGTTCAGAAGCTACTGTGTTTTTGTTTTTAGACAGACGTGGCTTAGCAACAGTGTTCTCGATGCAGCCATTCAACTAGACTTTGCTTACACAACACTGCTGGCGCACATAAGGCTGAGCCCTGACCTCACCTCAGCCACTCAGACTACATCTTTGTTATGCTAATCCCAGCATACAGATATTGAGCACACTGACTATGGCCATGTGTCACATCAACCTACGGCAGCTTGGACTCATAACTGTAATATGATAACATGCATGGACAGAGAATTCCTTCCCCATATCTACAGGGAATCCCTGCTCACCTCTGCTGTACCTCTTCCATCTACTACCCCGGAGAAGCTGTCGTAGATGGCAGGGTAAACTCAGTGGAGTGCAGGTGAGAATATAATCCAGCGTGTCTCCTAGGACAAATCCATATTGGATTTTGGTGACATTCAGATTGGATCATGGTTTAATTTCCTGGCATTCTTCGGAGCCAGTACACAGCTAGTTGGTCCCACCTCCCCCACCTCCCCCATCTCCATCAGCCTTTTTGAAAGACGTGTCAGTTTCCTAAGCCTTCAGCCTCTAAACAAGGCTTCTTGGTCAGAAATCAACCAGGATTTGACTTTCACCAGGATAACTAGCTAATAGCTAAAACTTTTTAAAACAATTCTTCAACTTTTTGGAACTACCACTGCTTCACAGCTTATATTTTAGTTCCCTGAGGATTACTTAAAGAGAGATGGAGAAGTTTTAAAAGAAAGTTTGCATTGTAAACAACCGTCAACCGTATTTTACTTCAGCTTTGAACTGAATATGTTTGAGCTGGGTTAATTTTACCCAGTGCTGTGCGCTATGATATACCATCCACCTAGAAACCACAAGGACTTTATGAATGACTTCTCTAATTTCTCAGCTGGAGTCATGCCAAGATATGACAGAGTCTTTATTGCTGTATGTTCTTATGGCTTGATATTCAGGTCTGCTAATGTAGAAATCAGAAAAATAAAACACTAAAATATTATTTTAAACAGTTGCCATAAATTCCTGGTTGTTTCAATACTCTGTAGCTCACTTCTCTTTAAGTCTCTGATTTCCATTGACAAGATCTTGAATATCAGAGCTTGTTTTTCATCCCTGGGTTTCAAACCCTGAAACATCCGACACTTGCTATACTGTCTTTTTACCAGTTTTAGCCTGTGTCTCTTTCCTTTTTCAAGGAAATTATTGTTAGTAGAAAGCTGTCAACTAGCTTGGTGGGAGTTATTCCCATTACTTTTTTAAAGAAGCATTTGAAACTGTTGGATTGACTATTTAGCCTATCAGGGATAGTGCCAAAAACTTTTAAGCAAATTGTGCAACTGCCTGATAAAACCCCTTATTTCTTTTACCTTGGTTTTGTCTGATTTTAAACCTCTAAACTAGTTTAGATTCATTTAAAGTACCATTTCTTTCAAAAGTTTTAAAGAAAGCTATATTTTACAATTCAAAGATTTCTTTAGACACACACAGTTTCTTGGAGCAGTTTCAGTCTGGCTTTAAAGCTCTCGAAAATCAACGCCGGTAAAGGTATCAATGACCTTTTATTAATGACTGATTCTGCAGATTCCACCATTCTTATTCTTTTAAACCCCTCAGTAGCGTTTGACACAATTGTCTACAGTCTTCTTATCTCTCATCCAGAGCATTGTGTTGGTTTGAAAGGTAGTGCCCTGGACTGATTCAGATCTTACTTGTCAGACAGAAGTTTTTTCAATCAGCACTGACCACTGTGTGTCCTCATCAGCATCTTTGTGTTATGGGATCCCTCAGGGCTCTATTTTGGGGCCAATCCTTTTGTCCTTGTGTATGCTTCCTCTAGGATCAATTTTGAAAAAATGTAGAATTCCATGCAAATGATTTTCAAGTCTACCCACCTTTGAAATGGAATGACATTGATTAACTATATGGACAGCTGGAATATCTTGAGAACTTTAAAGCCTGGGAGGCCTCTAACTAATTAAATTCACCAAGAGTTAAACAATGCTCTCAACTGGGCCTAGAGATGCCCATCAAACAAAGGTTCTGTGAAGGCCCTTTTAAAACCCAAGATACAATTTAGGTGTGAAAATGTGCAGTGACTTTAAGTTGGACAACCAGATACACTCGTTAAAGCTAGTAGTGTTATTTCTAATTGAGGCTTTCAACTAAGGTTAAAACCTTTTCCTTCTCCACGGATCTGGAGAAAAATACACATGTATTCATTTGATCCTGTGTGAATTACAGCAATGCCCTGTATGCTGATATTAGCCAGGCCTTGTCCAAATGACTGTCCAAAATACTGCACCAGGTCTTCTTACAGGCACACGTAAATAAGAGCACATTACTCCTATACTGGCCTCCCTTCACTGGCTCCCTCTGCACTTTAGGATACATTTTCTCATTGCATGGCAAAACTCCGTCTTAAATTTCTGACCCCCTTCAACCCTATGTTCCACTTAGAACACTGAGATCAGCAGACCTGCATCTTCCAGCAATCCCTAAATCTAGACTGAAGCAAAGAGTTGCTCTGAAATGAATTAACCTTCCGTGTAAGGCAGGCCTTCACATTGCCATCCTTTTAATCTTTTCTTAAAACATATTTTTATTCTCTGATTTTTTATTTTGTTTGTTAGCTTGATTTATTTTCTAACTATAAATTGTGTTTCTCTACTGTTCTCTGCTTATCTATTGGTATTATATTATTTCATGTCCTGTTTTAAGTTCCTGCTTCCTACTTTATTGTAACTTTGTTTTATTTTACCTGTTTGAGGTCCCTAGTTACACTCTAGTTAGTTACACTCTACTGTGGGTCTGTCCATGTGTGAATGTCTTAATGTATTTTTATTTTATTACCTTACATTAATATGACTCACAGACCACACAGATAAGATAAGCACTTTGGAGAACCCCGACTGTGTAGAATGTATTTCATACATAAACTTAAACGTGACCTCGAACACTACCAGTCTGAAGGATTACAGAGTGTCAGTGACTGGCCACATCAGCAGATGCATCGATGATGTCTCCAAGACCATCACCACTTGCCACAGCCAGAAACCATGGATGACTGCAGAGGGGCACACACAGCTGACAAGTTAGATCATTAAGGCCAAGAACAGCAAGGGTCAAATTGTCCCAGGCCATCAGAGCACCATAGTACAAATATGCTCAGAAAATCATGGTTGACGTGAGGAGAACTCAGCTCTGAGTCAACCCAGTGTTCCTGTCCGTGTGCTCAGATGACGTGCATACCAGCTGGCAGATGTTCTCACAAACATCTTCAATACCTCTCTGAGCACCACTGTCATCCCAGCATACTTGAAAACCACCTCCACCCCACCATCCCTTTGCCCAAGAAGTGTTCAGTGTCCCACCTCAACATTCCGAGAATGACGTCATATTGGATCTGGAGTAACATCTACTGCACCACCACACTGACCGAGGGCCCCCCAAAGCTGTGAGATTGGTCCACTACTGTTCGCATTGATGACCCACCACTGTGTGGTAATGCATAGCTTGAAGCATTTTAAGCATATCATTACATTTGCTCATGACATGACCATAGTTGGGTTTGATCAGGGGGAACAAAGAGGCAGTGTACAGAGAGAAGCTCATGAACTGGTGCAGAACCACCAAACTGTCTCTTAATTTGGACAAAACAAACAAGATGGTTTTTCATTTCAGGAGGGTGTGTCATGGTCACTCTCTGCTGAACACTGGCCCATCCAGAGCACCAAGTGGAAATGGAACTGTACTTAACACACACAAACAGACCCTTTACAGTTTCTTACTCCCAGGTGCACATACACACACACACACACACACACATATACACACTGTTACCCCATAAATAGGAACCAAACACAAATTGCCACCCAAACATCATCGTATTATCATCGTTTGTACTGGTTATTTTTTTTGGTTTTTTTAACATTGTTACTGGTCAGTTTTTAGCACAATAGTTCGATACTGTAATTCCTTACCTCATTAACTGATGCATATTTGCACCCTGGATTACCCTGCTGCTAGAATAACAGTATTTACACCCAGGACTGTTACTGCTTCTGTTACATCTGTATTGTATGCTGTCCTGAAAACAGACATTTCAAGCACTTGGGACCACTTCATTTTCTCACGGTAACTGTTCAACAGGAGCTCCTGTCTAGCACAATTCAGTAACTGCAAGAATTTGTGGTAGGTGAAAGCTGCTGGGAGAACCTTTGACAGGTTGCCAAGTGATCATTTAAAAGCTATCAGTGCAAAAATGCCACAGGAGAATGCAGCCAGTTAAATCATATCACATGCAAAGAAAAATGATGTTATTTATTTTTCCAAATATTGAAAAAGTTATTTTTAAAAAACTTTTTTCAGATTTTACTATTTCTTTATGATTAACTCTGCATATAGAAAAACTCAGATGACACGTGTAGGTTTTCATTGTGCATAATAGGAAAAATGCTTATATTTGCTTTGTGGATTTGCGACAACTGGTTCCTATTTCATCACAGACCACCTTTGTAGACTGTTTACATCTGAATGAGGCAATAATGCAGAAATTTCTGAAAAATCAAAGAAACTCCCCTTTAAGAA
The DNA here is from genome assembly GCA_037974365.1 of Hydrocynus forskahlii. Taxonomy (NCBI): domain Eukaryota; kingdom Metazoa; phylum Chordata; class Actinopteri; order Characiformes; family Alestidae; genus Hydrocynus; species Hydrocynus forskahlii. The sequence goes on along the minus strand of JBBPCX010037968.1, from coordinate 1,909 downwards.
CATTTAATCCTTCTATATTTAAGTATTTAAATATACAAGGTTTTGCTGTGACAGCGACAGAACATTTATTTATGTTTATGAGGGTAAACTTGATAAAGTGCAAGGTCTTTTCCAGAGCGGGCATCACATTTCAGACCTTTCCATTTATTTATACTAAAGCTGAGAAACCTGCTCGGTTCATGCTGCTCCCACTAGGACAGTTCCTGGTAAATCACGTCATTGTGCACTTACAGTTCGTCATGCCTGGAAGAAAAATCAGACCTATATTTGGAGAGCTGCCGAGAGCTCATCTGACATTTTTGTCTCCGGTCGCAATGTTTCTGCCATGGCAGTCCTTTGACCTTTCAGTTATTAGTTAGATTCCTGCCTTTGATGCTCTTAAAGGTCCCATGACATGAAAATTTCACTTTATGAGATTTTTTAACATTAATACAAGGTCCCCTAGCCTGCCTATGGTCCTGCAGTGGCTAGAAATGGCAATAGGTGTAAAGAGTGCCTTGATCATCCTGCTCCGCCGTTGAGAGAACAACGCCTCAGATGGCCCGATCTGGAATTTTCCCCTTAGGTCGTCATAAGGGGAAAGGTTACCTCCCCTTTCTCATGCTTTGCCCGCCCAGAGAATTTGGCCCCCTCCCCTAAAAAATTAGCTCCACCGACTGTCAATGTGGTACAAATGAGCACAAATGTATTGTTTTAGTTCCTTCATGCGAGAAGAACCAGTGGGTTAATTTTATTTTCTCTGGATATGTGCCAACACAATACAGAGCTGGTTTTGCTGCATGGCTGAAAATTAACTCTGGATCAGTACCAACTCTCCTTAGCTCAGCTACAAACCTCAGACAAGTAAGTCAACTTAACGCTACATAATTTTGTTGCTTTGCTGTATATGGTTACCTAGCTTTTTACCCTTAGAATGTGGCTGTAACATTAGCTCTGCAGCTAACAGCTAACAGCCCAGTTAGCAGGCTACTGTTGCAAAAGTGAAGGTAGGTAGCATCAGGTATGTGTATAAATGGTGTGTGAATATACACATTAACTCGAGTGTTGTACTTTTTTGTTATTTGGATAGCCGTGCTGCTGTTAGTGTTATGGCACGTGCGATATCTGCCTTTCCCCTCATTGAAATGACTATGAATCTGCCTTTCCCCTCACTGAAATGAGCACTATGCACTACTGGAATGTAATGCATAGTGCTCACTGAGCACTTCCTTCTGTAGTGCACACTGCCATGGGTAAGTACTGTCCGAAATGGAACACTAACATTTTGCACTTAGCGGATATGACGGACTAACATTTGCTCGCGATTCTCCAGGCCGCCAAAATATCTGCCGGTTATACCGCAGTATATATCAGTAAAATAATTTTATTAATGTTACTTACATTTATACGAACCAGTTGTCTCCACTTGGGCTTGCATTTCACTGTTGGCTGCCATTATTCAACTCTGTTGAAATACGTGGTCAAAATGGCGTCCATTTAATGCACATAGTGTGCATCGCACTACGTTTTTTGGCCATTATTAGAGCACCATCCGGATAATTTCTGTGCAGTTTTAGCTTGGTTGTCAGTGTGAATGCACTATGCACTAAAATCATGCACTAAAAGTGTACAAGTGCACGATTTCGGACACACCAACTGATCTCAACTGCTTGGCTATCAAGGACATGTTCCGAATCTCACAACAGACAAATACAACTGTCTTTTACCAGCTACGTGACCGCAAGCTGGCCCCTCCCCCACCCTCCACCTTGCCCCGCCTCTCTCCTTCTCGCCCCGCCTCTCTCCTCCTCATTATCATTTCAAACTACAGACACAGAAACGGCACATCCTGGGGAAATCTCATTGTGGGACTGACTCGAAGTGGCTGTAATTCTGCACCAAGGCTGAATTTCGGAAAGAGACTTCAGAT
>JBBPCX010037919.1:0-15638 GCA_037974365.1 Hydrocynus forskahlii | reverse complement strand
ACCCCCCCCACCCCAGCGCCATCCAGCGAGAGGTGAGTGTGATGGGTAATGTAAAATTGATGACATTACAGTGGTTCTCCTAAAAAGTACCTAAACACACAAAGGAAAAGAATAAAGTCAAGAGGCCTCAACAACAGGATGAAAATGACCTGAAAAATGAACCACAATTACAACACAATGCGTTAAAACCCCAGAGATAGCTGTCCTCGGTGATAACCGCACTCACTCATGGGGACGTAATCTGCACTGCAGCAACACACACACACACACACACACACACACACACACCCACACACACACCCACACAGTCAGTGTCAAAGGAATTGTGTGGATTGTGGCGAACTGAACATAAAGGCAGCAGAGAGGCCTGTAGTGCCTCTAGTGGACAAAACAGATTGGGAAATCCACAGTTAAATTTCAACTCTACTGAAGGAAAAAAGACCAGGCAGCAGGCAGGAAACCACCATTCCAAGCTGACATGTAGTTCCACTCCCAGAATCTTAACCCAACGTTTCTGAACAACCTGCACTAAAATCTCCCCCGAGGCGCAGAAAACCCCACCACAGCTTTGACTTCAAGGCTTCCATCTCCCAAACTGCATTTTTTTAAGCTCTGGATTTGATCTGTCTAAAAGCCCAGGTGCTCAAAGCGTACAGCACATTTAACCAAACTGGAGCTTTGAATTCTCAAAGAAACATAATGCAGATGAAAAGGTGCTATGATGCTATGCTAATCATGCAGACTAATGGGGCTGTAATGGAGCTCAAAGCTACATCTGCTTCACTGTGAGAAGAAAGAGCATCAGCTCCAACAGCAGATCAGCAGCTTCATCAGTAAATACAGCTGACTTACAGATCATTAGTTACAATCATTAGTAACAGCGACAGGCCCCCCGGGAGCGACTGATGGGTAAGCGTCTTGCTGAAGGACACAGTGGTAGAAAGTGGGGGGGGTTTGAAACCGCAACTTTATGGTCATCCGGTCTAGAATACGACCATCTCCTGGGACACTGCCGATATTCTACTTTGGCCGCCATCATGGTTAACATTAGCCACAATTTGGTGACTGACAATCAAATCATAGTTTTCTGCCTCTTCACTCCATATTTTAGTTTATTTTGTTGACGTTTGTTGTCTGGCATTTACTTCTATTTACTTGTTATAAAGTGTCAGTGTCAAAAACCACATTAATCAAGTCTTTTCGAGACATGACTTGAGTCAAGTTTCTTCACGCAATAACCTAATGCTAATTGCTGGTTTATGAGGTTTCATTACTTGATGGCTACATTCAGGCTCATGTGCAGACTTTTTAGGGGACCGGGGTCTTGTTAAATCCACAGCATGATTTTAAGAAGGTTTCCCAAGAGAATCTAAGGGTGTATTCACATTAGGCAGTCGGAATTGTGCCTGAGCACATCTGACCCCCAAAGTCCAGTTTGTTTATTACTCCTTCCCAATAAAGGAGTTGAATCTGGGTCTGAGCACCAAACTTGAACCCAACTGACCCATTTAACAACAAAAGGATGACTCTGGTCTCGACTGTGGTGTCCAGTAGAGGTGCAATGTGCACTGGAAAGAGGATACAGGACAAACTGGACATGACACACAAGTACTCTGTCTTCATGCTCGTGGACCAAAGAGCCGCTTGAGGATGAGGTGAGGAGCTGAAGTGGGTTCCATATCTGACAGTTTGGGACGCACTCCGTAAATTTTTGTGTAGTGGCAGCTCACTACACAAAATGGATAAAGCAGTGAGGGGTGTGATGAGTTAAGTGCAAGTCCTAAGTCTCACTCCTTGTCCCAGTTTGACCTGTTCAAGTGTGGCACACAGCTTCATAATTTGCCCTCCCACCACTGTTTACCATCACTGTGTGTCATAAGCAGTCATGTGGGCTCTTCATTGTTTGTAGACATAGACAGGCATTCACTGAGAATGTTCATTGATCCCTTTTCCAGAGGCAGCCATTCGTTGATAAATAGTAATCCCATTACAGCACTCAGGTAAATGTAATACACAGATTTTAGTGTACCTAAGTTAAAAGTGAAATAAAAAAGAAAAGGGGAAAAAAGTAAATAAACCTTATTGATACATGAACATGTATTATTTTATGAACAAGTAAAATGTGTAGGTGGAAAGGTGTCAGCATGGCGCGCACACACACACACACACACACACACACACACTAAACTAAACATGTTCTGCCAAAACAAGAAAACTTACCCTCCCAACTGCCACCATAAATACCATGTATTTATTTATATACTGTACATATTTTTCTAATCCTGATCCTGCTATTTTTGCACATATATTTATTGCTGCCGACCTCAGTCTTTGCATTCCTTTGTGGGTTTTTTTTGCACAGTTAATGACTTAGCTGGTAGAAAACAGCATAATACTGGATTCACTTAAACTAGTGCCGTTGCTGCACCTTTTGACTTGTTCTGTAAATTATTGTACTCGTCCTCTTGCATTTTTTACACGTTCGCTTTAGTCCCGTCCTGCCCACACCTCTGCAGTCTTGTGGTGTTTCTGTTTTTGCTCTTTAACTTGCACCACAATCCTAGAGGAACACTGTTTCATTTCACTGTGTACTGGTCTAGCCTTCACTCCTGAGGTGCATCAGTAAGTCTTGTGTGGCCAGAATTTCCCTTCCTTGGACCAGTTTTGGGAGGTACTTACTGTGTACTGGGAATCCCCACAACACCTACAGTTTTGAAGATAGTCAACTAGCCACCACAGTTTGGCCCTCGTCAGTGTCTCAGGTCCCCATTTTTCCTGCTTCCATCACACCCGCTTCTTAACATACTGCACACTTCAACAGATCAGTGTTCTTCACGTAATTCATGAGTGGGTTTACTGTTGTGGCTGATTTGTTTATACATTTAGTTACACACGTGTACATATACACACACACACACACACACACACACACACGCGCGCGCGCGCTGACCCAGCACCTCTGTTCCTGTGAAACGGTTCTGATTGGCCGTAGAAATCTGTCAGTGGGCAGAAGGGCACCTCCAGCATGTAGCTGCAGAAGGAAACGGCACTCTGCGAGATCAAGTACATTTGAGGTGACTTGAAAAATTGTGTCAGTTTGATTTTTTTCTCGGCACTCTCTCTCTCTGTAAAATGTTGTGACAGCTCAGTTTGGGAAAATAAATAAATAAATAAAAGAATAAATATTCCCTGATTGCTTCTTTCTGCTCATCTTTGATTTTCGCCCCCAGACTCAGGTAAACAGCAATAAGCCGGCTCGCTCTCCGCCTCTCGTTGTTCCTCTCAGGGAGACGAGAAAGACAGAAAAGTTCTGCTCCATTCAAGGGAACGAGGAAGAGCATCATTGAAGATGACAGACTCAAAAACAGAAAAAAAAAAAATATTCAGAGTTTTTACTGCAGTTTCTAAGCAAGAGAAGAGATCCACAACAAAACAAAATCTCCACAATAAAATAATGATAGAACGATAGGTAGATAGACAGACCAATGGATAAATGGGTAGATAGGTTGATAGACAGGTAGACAGTCAGATCGGTACATAGATAGGGAGATAGAGAGACAGACAGACAGACAGGCAGGCAGATAGATAGTGTAAAAAGAGTGAAAGACATACAGATAGACAATGAGATCAATTGAGCAAATTAAATTAAAGGGGTGTGTGTGTTTTTTAAGGGATATCCTCGTGGTTAACACAGTCTCCCCATATTGAGACGAATACATGCCTCATTTCAAGACGTAAACTGTAAGATTTGTACTAATATGTTTAAGCAAATGCATTTACATGTTGTTCGAATATGTGTAGTGGTTTCCATTTTTAAAGACTGGTCTGTGACAGTAGTATGTAAATAGGTTTCAAAATTAAATGTACATTTTGAAAAATATGTAAACATTTTTATTGCCTGACTTTTGTGATAAGTTTTTTTGGCTCCACTTTTCACAGGAATGGCAGAAATCCCAGAGTGTTCCTCACAAAACGCCGCCACCAGCACTGGTTTCCAATGCAGAGTTAGCATGGATGGCTAACTGATCTCCCGAGGTGATTCCCCCCCACTAGCTCTGCTGATCCACACACAGTGTTTTTGCCATATTGTGAAGAATGTGTTTATATGGTAGGGATTTACTGATGGCATATCTGCGTAAACGCTGGTTGGATGGTGCCGCGGAGTAGCATTGATGATGGATGGGGCAATATCCTTTGTGTTTGTGGCTCGAAGCAATTCTCAAGTTGTGTGAGTGTGTGCTTTAACTCTCTCAGGGAATATACAAGAGTACAGTAATTCTGGAGAGGGCCATGCCACAGTGGCTCTCCATTATTAATGATTAAGTCTCTAAGCCAAACACTATCTACAAAGACCACTTTGTCTAAAGCCGAGGACACACTAGGAATGGTGAGGGACTTGAAGGACCAAGGCCGTTTTCCAGCCTTTCCAAGACCACCTTTCATTTTGTCAAGTCCTTTTTTAATTCATACCTAATGAATACAGTGAATACAGTATTAAATTCAAAAGTAAGCTATGAATGCAGCTTTCCTGCAAAATACTATAATGGACTGATATCGAATGAAAGACTCAAATGGTGTCTTAGTAGTATTTTCATGCTGGCCATGATGACTTTGCTACTAACTACGCTGTGGTGAGAATGTGGAAATGAAATGATGAATGATAATTAGTGACCTTGTTGTTTGTTAGTTGCTCCTTCTTCATCACTAAGTAGTCTTGAGTTTTCAACTGTCCAGTTTTGCTATGGTACATCTGATGTTTAATAAGATATTGATATTTGGTTGTTCTACCTGGACATTGTTACCTGGACTGTTCAGTCCATTCAGGAATGGAAGGCTTGTACACGAGTTTTTGATAGCATTATAGTTTCTGTGTAGAAACAGGTTGTTTTCACATAGGAATAGATGGCAGGCAAATACACTACCAACACCCTATCAGTGATGAGATTCCATATCTTCCTCGCAACCATCTATCAACCGCTAGAGATACCATAGCAACTGGTTAATAACGTCCTAGGAATCACCTGGGATAATGCCATAATCAGCTAGGCCCACTGTAGTAATCCCTTTGTAGCACCCTACACTACCCAGCATCTCCTAGAGATAAAATAACAACCAGGTAGCAATATCTTATTAAACATCAGATGTACCATAGCAAAAACACAGAAAGAGTACCAACCACCTGGGACCACCTAGAGCACCATTACAATATCTACCAACCACCAGACACAAAATAGCACCCAGGTAGCAACACCTTAGCAAACGTTAGTAGTACCATTACAGTCACGTAGAAAGAGCCCAACAACCTCTTTGGATGCTGTAGTGATCACCTGGCACCACCCTAATAACCTCCTGGGGCACTGTAGCAACTACCTAGTGAAAAATGGCAACCAGCTAGGTTGTGAGGTATTTTTACTGCAAGTAAAATGTATGTATTTATTTATTACTTCATGTAGAACACAGGTATTTTTTTTTTTAATTCACACTGAAATTCCAGAAATATTTTTTTTGTTAAAATTTAAATGACTAGGTTGTCATAGCTACTTGTAGTTTAGGCAAATTAAAAAAAAAAAATCACAATCTCTTTTAATTACCCTATTTACATCTGTTACTTTCGGTTAAAAGTAGTGACTGAGTTTCCATAATTACTTTTATTTACTTTAGGAAAAATATTACAGGGTCACCATAATTAACTATCATTACTTTTGTTTAATTACTGACTTACCATAATGACTTTTGTTATTTTAGGTTAAAAGCAATTACTGGATTACCATTATAATATATTGTTGCTACAGGTTAAGAGTTATACTTGTTTACCATTATTCATTTTATCTTCTTAAGGTTAAAAGCAATTACTGGGTTACCCTTAAAACTTTTATTAGTTTAGGTTAAAAGCAGTTACTGTTTGTTAGCAATGAAGCCAACTGTTAGCCTAGCTTGAATGTTAGCTTATATTGGATCAAATAAGTGAAGATTAAACTAGCTTTAGGCAATGGAGGGCTATGACATCACTAAATTAGAAATCATCTTAATCATGGACCAAAAAGAACCAAAAAATGATTGATGATTAATAATAAAGCTTCTTGTTTGTTTTCATGCTTGGCATGCTGGGCTAGGCTGTTCATCACAGCGTAAGATTTGGTGGGAGTCCCTGGCCCATCAAATACACACCGATCAGAACTGCTTTGTGTTTAGTGTGTTATGTAAAAGCAATTATCCCGTCAGTTCATTCGGCTCTGTGGCAGAAAAGCGCATTAAAAACTACAAAGGAGCCTTTCTTTTCTAACCCTAACCCTCTCCTCCTGAGGTTTGTCTGTGTGTGTGTGTGTGTGTGTGAATTGTGTAATCAGAGATTAGTTGTAAATTCACTGAAGGTGCTTAGCCTTCATTACCTACACACTTGAACTGGACATGAGACATAAACAAAAGTGTGTGTGCGTTTGTGCTTGCTTTCATATGCTTCCAAGCACACACACACGTTGTACAAGCATCCATCACACGTGTGTGTGTGTGTGTACGTCATTTTAATACCCTGGCTTTGTTTTATTAGTTCTGATCACTTTCTAAAATGTAAACATCTAATTATAAATGTTCTATGGCCGAATTATTAAACTGAATTATTTTTCATTTAACTGTAAATGTCCTCTCACAGCCCACCTGCAGTACCTCCATGGTCCACTATGGGGACCCTTGGAAAACAATGGTCTAGAAGATTTGCTTTTTGCTACATTGTGGTTCACTCTGCTTGGAAAACCACCTACACATTCTCAACATCTGTGACTTTCTCATCCCCCATTAATTTCATGTCTGTAAGCAATTCGACCATGCAAGCACATCTTAAAGAACAATGTTGTGTTTTGGCATGTTGTTTGGAGCTGATGTCTAGTTGAAATGTCCATCCTGTCCCCTGTCTTTCCTCTAATGTCTCCTTGGTCATCGCTCCGTTCATGTTCACTTCAGTAGTGTTTAATGGCTCGATACTGGTTGCAGAGAATCGGCCCTAATCGTGATGTCCCACCTTCATAGTTCTCTGCGGGTTTGGTGTTCCAGGGATCATGTGGGCAAACCATTTATCCACTCCAGGATGAAAAAAAATGACCAAAGCTAATCTTTTCATTGCACATGGATGCTCACACACACACACACACACACACACACACACACACAGATGCTCCTTTTCGTTTTTGAACATATGTGTGTGTTTGTGTGTCTTCACACTGACCTCCTCCTGTTCCAACCCGATCTCACGACTTTTCGTGCAGCCATCACAACATAAAGTCTATTAAAAAATGTGCTGCAGTCACGCCTAAGGCCTTTTTTTCATGCTAGGACAACGCTTCACTACCCTATGTACTTTAATGCGCAATGAGTAACACCGCCAGTATCTGCGCTAACTGGTGACACACACACACACACACACACACACACACACAGACAGTAGTTTAGTGTCATATTTCAAACCTCTGACATATGCTGTGTAAAAACTTTTCAACAAGTAACTGAAAGAATAAATTCTAAGTCCCAAAAGATCTATTAGACACTTGCTAAAAAAAAAACCCCACTGAACTCCCTGTAACACCTAATGATGTCTGGCTTTACTCAAAGGATGCCATCAACAGTCTTACAGATTCAGAGTCAAAAATGACAATGAAGAAGGAAGAAACATAAACGAAGGGAGCGAGCTGATGTATGTTTCAGTAACAGCAGTGAAATAGGGAAAGCATTACTTATACACTGACTGAACATGTCTAGTAGCCCCACCTTGCGGCTGTACAGTTTGTGATGGCCATCTTCTAGACCTCTAGATACGCTCATGCCAACACCAAGCATAAGGTAGGTGTTTCTAATAAAGTGGCCAGTAAGTGGAATCACAAGGTGTACATTTTCGATAAAAGTAGGTGAAAGCACAAAGTGTGTGTTTCTAATACAGTGGCCAGTAGCAGTGCTAAAAAACCTAAAGCTGCAGCATGCTGTTAGAATAAATGGGGCTTATATCAGTGTCCTATAAAACCTGTCCAACCTAGCAACCGTAACTGTGAAAGAGCACATTTGTGGGAGCTTGGATAGAGATGTGTGTTTCCTTTGGTTCTGTGTACAGTCGTCTTGTCCTGGGTGTCTCCTCACTCTCCTCTGATAATGGATGGATGTCAGCAGCTGAAGTGAAAAGATATAGAGAGTCCTCAGGACTGAGTGATGGATGCACGCATCAGTCCGTGGAACATGAGTGACAGCGGTCAGCTGGAAGAGGTCTGAACGATGAGGTCATATTTTGGAGTGATGGTGTTGGAGACGGACCATGAGAAAGGAGCCTGGTCTTACGAGTTTTCATGAAGGCGTCAATATATACAGTCTATTCAAAATACGTGCTGCGATCATGCTACAGGCCTTTTTTTCGTGCTAGGACAGCGCTTCACTACCCTGTATTTAAATGAGTAACACCACCAGTATCAGCACTAACTGGTGACTGAGGGACAGTAGGAGAGAAATAATGAGTTTATTCCTTATCGGTTTTGTTTGCAAAGCAGGTGAAACAGGTTGAAAGGCCGTGAGACGGGGAAAGTCCCTAAACCTGACCCTCACCCTAACCCTAACAGTCACCAGTTAGCGCGGATACTGGCGGTGTTGCGCACTGCGCGTTACAATACAGGGTAGTGAAGCGTTGTCCTAGCATGAAAAACAGGCCTAAATCATGAACACATTCACACAAGCAGCTACCCACACACACATCAGCTGCCACGTTCCTCTCTGATGTGTGATCTCATCTAAAATGTCAAAATGGAGAAATATCTGGTCACTGTCCACTTGCATGGGAGTCAAAGGAAAAGAAGGAGGTCAACAAATGATTAAAATCCTGGTAGCCCACCAAAACTGTTCTCTTCATATAAAAAGTACTTACATTTTTCCTTTCCGAGGAGAAAACCAAGCTCTACTGTGGGTTCAGATCTGAAAGAGTCCATACGAGTTTCTGTCCACCCTTCACTGTGAGAGGATGACTCAACTCTGAAGGTCTGAAAGAACACGGAGATGTTCAGGAAGCCGTTATTGACACTTCTAAGGGTTAAAAGCTCACCAAAGTGGAAAGGAATTGGGTCAGAGCGGTCACCACCCACAGGCTGAAATATGCAGCAGCTGTGCTTAGTGGCCAGTGACTTTGCTTCTGAATTGCAGCCCTCTGGTACAACATCCATTTCCCAATGTACCCTCGGGTCTGTAGGCCGTGGCTCCATGAAATAATCTTTTCACTGCCTATCTAAGACCACTGCTCTGTGGGAGAGACACACATCATTCCAGTCCAGTTCAGCATGAAGAGCAGTGATCTGATGAAACTTAGATATGTCATCTGTTCCTGGCTGCTACATTTTTAGTGTCAAGAGCCAAGGGCCAGCCAATATGCTGTACAGCTGACCGCCTTGGGCCATGGTGTGGTTTTTTGTACTCACTGACATTTTTTCACTTACTAAAAAAGTGGGCAGAAAGCAGATGTGGGACTTCCATCCATCCACCCATTTTCTGAGCTGCTTATCCTAACCAGTACTCGTAGCTGGAAGGCGGGAAACACCTTGATAAGGTTGCCAGTCAATTGCAAAGCAGATGAGGTTATTTAGCTAATGGCTATTTTGGTCATTCATGCAGCAATATAATCCAATTCATTTATGTTTATCAGGGGTAAAATAGGTGGCATGTCACCAAAACTGCTTAAGTGTCTATCTAGTAGTAAGTTACAGTCGAGAACGTTTTCATTTTTTGGTCATTCCAGATAAAACACTGACATTTCTAAAATACCTTGCTCATTTTATTTGAAGCTTGTAAAACTCCAGCATTTATCAGAACATATTTGTTGTTTTACAGCAACTCCTTCATTAAAGAGCCCTGTAGAGCTCCAAGCACTGCTCTCCATTTTGAACTGACTGAATCCTGGTTAGACTACAGCTCTAGAGTAGCGGTCTTATCTAGAACTTCCAGAAGGTCAAGAATGATGTTTTTTGGTTTCACTCAGTGCATATAAAAACCTGATTGGTTGATTTCTCACTTTACATCAGTAAGGTAGAGGACAGTGTCCACTCAGTGTATAATGTGACACTACTTCTTTCACTGTTTCTCTTGTGTTACTGCAAAATACATTAGCCCACTCCCATCACCTGCATTTCTCTACGGTTTTTAATCATTTTTGATTCTGAGTGTGTAAGACTGCTGATGGCATCCTTTGAGTAAAGCCAGGCATCAACAGGTATTAGATGGAGATCTTTTTGTTTTAGCAAATCATGTCTAATAGATCTCTTGAGACTTTAGGAATTTATTCTCTCACTCACTTGTTGAAACGTTTTTACACAGCAGTTGTCAGGCAATTGAAATATGACTTTAAAATACTGTCTCTATGTGTGTGTGTGTGTGTGTGTGTGTGTGTGTGTGTGTATATTAAAGGAAACAGCATGAATCCTCTCTAAACAGTCGCTGAAAAACAACACAGAGCTTCATCTTTCAAATCTCTAACCCAGCTGTATCCTCCCAAAACCAGCTGCTCCCAAACCTCACACTGACATCATGTTGCCCTTCAGAGAGGCACATTCACACAAACAGCTACCCACACACACCTCAGCTGCCTCATCTCTCTTTTATGCGCATGTAAATTGGCTGAAGGAGAGATTTCTGAGGCAAGATAGATGACAGCCCACTTGAATGATGAAGAGGAGAGTCTAAGGAAAGGAGTTCAATAAATGTTCAGTAAATTATTTCAATAAATCATTACAGAACAAATGAGTAAATGGGACCTCTAACAACCATGCAAGACCTGGTAACCTACCAAAACTGCCCGTCACATAAACTGCCCTTACATCTTTAATTTCTGATGCTCTACTATGGTTTCAAAGGGGTTCCTGTTCATCCTTCAAATGTGCGAAGTCAACACTACAGGTCCAAAAGGATGTGTGAACATATAAGAAGCATTCAGACATGTACTTTCTTAGTTTCCAGAATTCTTTTGACCTTCTCTGAAGACCTAGGAGGCCCTGACAGTTCTACTCTTATTATGGATTTTATTACTAATTACTTGATTAGCTATATTCGCCTTTTTGCTCCATTGCAAAAGTAAAGGGGCAAACTTCAGATGCCCTCAAACGCATCTCGTCTCATTGACAGAAAAGAATGTTAAAATAAAACCTGATTACAAAAATGACAGGCCTGTCAAAACATCTCATCATGACAGGTCTCTTCTGAGAAAAGAGCTTAAAATATGCACTGCAGAATGACACGCACACAATGTCCCACTAAGGTGCAGAAATAAGTGGAAAAGTTAATTATGTTCCAGAAGAAAAGGTCAGCATGAATACGGAATGATGCGTTGAAGAGCCCTGTTTTCTGAATGCCTGTGCGTATAAATGCATTACTCATACACACATTGATTTAGCATGATTCATGCAGTGTTTTTTCCATGTCGTGTGTGTGTATATATGTCTATATGTTGGCGAGTGTGTGTCTTTCAACACGATTTAGGAGGTCGGAGAACAGAGAACTTCTCACCAAACTCGCTCGGAAAAACTCTGTTTACATCTATGTAATTAAGCAGAAATGTTCGAAATTGGATGGAATCACTCTTTAACTTCACCTCCCTCCCTCTTCTCCTCCGCACAGACATATTATCATATAATTATATCTATAACCCGATCGTTATCACTCGCCTCGTTCAGAGTAAAGCTCTGCAACTGTGGCTCAGGCTCCATCTCCGCTGCCACTCTGACTTTATTAAAATGGACCGCTGATCGATAAATCAATTGTCATTTCATTTTTCAGCTCAAAACACTTTTGGCAAGGACATTCTGCTGGAAAGTTAAAGAATCTGAACTTCTCCTGAGATGAGTTTAATCAAAATATGGGCTTTTACTGATCGAAAACTCTCCAAAACGCATTGAAAATGCATTTAGTATGTAAAGTTCAAAGTCTGAAAGGTTTACCGGGGGGAAAAATAAAAAGCAGACCAGTCTACCATCCAAAACCAGAAGTTTATAGAAGACACACTCTTAACTTCTTAATATCTTTAAAGATCAAGATGCTCCCCAAGTCATGAACCATTTCTACTTGGGCATTCAGCATGAAATTTTGACAGTGTCAATGGTTCATGGTTCCTCACTGGTTTTATGGTACATTGTGGGAGTTTTCAGGAAAGACCAGTGATAGCCAACGCTCGTCCTGGGGACCTACTTTCCTGCCACGTTTAGCTCCACCCTGCATCTAATGTGCTTCCCCTCCAGCTTTTTTAATACTTCAGCCAATCAGGAACTTCAGAAGAGGTCATTAGCTAGAGCAGCTGTTGCAGATTGTTGCTTAAACTAAACTTCTCAGGAAGGTAAATCTCCAGGGCCATGGTTAGTGATCACTGCTTTAAACTGCCCCCTACTGACCTAAGGAGCTCTTTGAGATTTTAGCACTTAGAACTCTCCTCTGGTTCTCATACAGTTGGGAAACTTCAGTGTTTCATCATACTGTATGTTGCTTTGGATAAAAGTGTCTGGAAAACAAATGTAATAAGATGCAAAAAGAGACATAAATCCGCCTGGAAAATGCAACACCAAACTCGGTTTTAGCAACAGACTCACCGGCATAAAGTGCTCCACTGAATGCCTTCCTCCTCATCAGTCTCCGTAACTCCGCCCTCTGTCACACATCCACACGATAATCTGTGCAATAACCTGATGTTACTTTATTTTGCAACTTCTTTTCAGGTTAAAATCACCATCATTATGTGCATCACTGTGCGCAGTTTTTTTTTATTACTTGCAATAGTCTAACCATGTGCAATTTCATGTTAAGTTTTCTAGAAGGGTGCTAAATCATTACATTATGTGCAATATCTTATTATGTGCAATGGTCTTACCATGTGAAACATCACTCCTTATGCCAGTATTACTTATATACTAATCTCTACTACACGCCTCATCTGGGACAGGTGGTAGCTGAGTGGTTAGGGCATTTGCCCTGCTATCAGGAAGTCATGGGTTTAACTCCCAAGACTGCTAAGCACCCCCTGCTTCACTTGGTGAATGGGTTAAATGCAGAGGAAGAATTTTGTGCTGTGGCATGTTCACATATGACATGTCCACAACCCTAACCACCATTTGTGTTGCTAGTAATTCACTTAACTGTAAGTTATTTACATGTAGTACTTATACCCCAGCATTTCGTATATATAGTATACTGTATTTCAGATTGAAGTTTTTCTATAGATTTTTATGGGACAGATTTGGACTTTATATTTTATCCTGTGTTTGTCTCTGTGCTGTTGTAATATAAGCAGTTTCTTTTTTGGGTTTTCTGATTCTGGCATGACCACCTCAGTTCCCAAAGGTCCTGGATAGAGCTCCAAGACTCCAGTTCCACTGCTCCACAGAACAGTGCTGGGGGGTCTTTACCCTCCCCAGCTGACTTGCTGTTGTCATAAAGACCTTGTGCCTTCTGCAGAGCCTCCCATTCTACTGGCAGCGCCTTTCAGTGGAGATCAGCAATGTCAGCAATAGCTGTCAAGCTCAATAATCAGAGGGGCTGTCTGGATACTTTTCGATGTCGGTAAAACATGGAAAATGGTGAAAATAAATACCGCTTTAACTGGGACTTTATATGGAATGGAGAAGTGTAACAGAAGCCAGTCTGACGGTGAGGCAACCGCTGCTAGGCGGCGATAAGGCGGCTGCCTTGTGTTGAGTCAAACATAATAGCATCGCTGCTTCATTCTCATTCGAACACATCATAAAAATAATAAAGCAATATTACTGTCATAACTTGCCTCCTGCTGATAACAAGAGCAATATATTGGATTACTTTGTTCCACACCTCCCGCTCACTGGACGAATTAGGTCGTCGGAAGAGCGTGGAATTACTGCCCGCTGACAGGAAGAATTCATTCCTATAGAGGATCTCCGATGATAGTGGGTACAGGCCGCTAAAGTTCAGTTCACTTTGAGAACTTGGTGCATTCCAGACAATGTGCAGTGTTAAAAAAAAAAAAAAAAAAACATGGACTCATTGATAGGATTTTCCAGTTTGTTATTTGGTTCTCATTTTGAAGTAATAGAAAAGGTAGAAACATTACACTGGTGGGCTTTGTTTTTACCAAAAGGTGGACAAAGGCTGTAGAGTCATTTTGGTGGTTAATTCCCACAGTTCTGGATGGCCGATCTTCTGGGTTAGTGACCGTCACAATAGTGGCCCAGCCAACAGGTCGGTTTTCTGGTTCTGAGGACCTATAGGGCCACTGGGAGATGGACTTCATAGCTGAATATTAGGTCATTTTTAAGTAGACATTAACGTGATCATTGTCACAATGTTGTAGTCGGCTAACATTAGCCTACCTATTGAGTTACATTGCTAACCAAGTTAGGAAGTTGTAATTTTCTCAGACTGGCAGGTTGGGCTGAATTAAAACAGACCAAAGTGGGAACCCTTGTAACAAAGCCATTCCAAAACATATACACATTAAGACCACCTACCTAATATTGTGCAGGTCCATCAGTGGGGTTGGGCCCCCATGAATTGGAATAATTTGTACAACATGTCCCAACAGACTGATTTCCCAGCAGAACGTTGTCCAGAGCATCACACCGCCTCCACTGCCCTGCTTTTTTCCCAGGTAAAAGCCAAAGTGCCAGTATCAACATAATGTAAAGGAAAATGTGATTCCTGAGACCATGTGGTCTACCTGGTCTTGCATGATTATCAGCATCCTCATTATCTCTCTTTTAAAGTTTTAGAACTCCAGTTTTGGAAATCCTGCGTTTTCACGTTGTTTGATCCATCTCTACAGTCTCCTCAGCAATCTCTCCTTTAGCCAATTTAGGTGGATACGAGAGAGAAACTGCAGCTGAGGTGTGTGTGGGCAGCTGCTTGTGTGAATGTGTCATTTTTAAGGGGGACACGATGCCAGTGAGAGATTTGGAGTAGTTGTTGTTAGGAGGGCACAGCTGGAACTGGTCAGGTTTAATGCTGGAGAAGGTAAAGCACAGAAAGACTGGACCAACACTGATAGATTTAGTATTCAATAGCTTGTATTTAATGACAGTTTTGACTGGAAACTGGTAATAAATAAAATGATTCATCCCTGACTTTTGCACAGTACTGTGTTCTCAGCCTTGTATACCATGCGGATCAATTGATATTCGATTTTTTTCATTAGACAGCACAGCCTGACCTCCTCTGAAAGCAGTTTTGTGTGGGTGTGAAAATGGACGTCTGGCCACTGTGCTGGCTGCTGTATGCGCTGAATAGGACAGGAGTAGATTGGACCGTTCTGCAGAAGAATGGAGGAGAGTGCAGTGCAATCTTAGTTTGCAAATAAAAGGCAGATAAAACCAGCAGAGCCGAGAAGATTGACTGAATTACTGCCCTATTCACATCGAAAAGAACCTTTATTACTGCAGCAATGCTTACAACAAGATAAACAAGTGACAGAAGGAGAGAGAGGAAAGGGTTGGAGAGGAAATGAGATACGGAAAAACAGAGAAAGAAGAGTGTGAGAACAAGAGAGAGTGAAAGAACAAAAAAGATAAATGGAGAAAGAAGAAAGAAAACAAAAAAATGGAGAATGTGACTGAAGAAACAGTAGAAACAGAAAGGAAAGGGTGGAGGAAAGAGGGAAAAAGAGGAGAGATAGAAAT
>JBBPCX010037888.1:0-15640 GCA_037974365.1 Hydrocynus forskahlii | reverse complement strand
CCGAGCCGGGGCTCCGCTTTGTGTTTGTTGTTTCTATTTTCTGTTCATTAAACCCTGTATTTGCCTCATCGCTGTGTCTGTGTCATCTCCCTTTCCCTCTCCTAACCCCTAGATCGCCCTTGACAGTATGTTTCTATATTGACCTAAATAGTGATTTATATAAAACACACATGTAATAAATGTACTCTACGGTGCAGGGAATATTACATTTCTGGTAGAAAATATATTTTCACTCCCCCATGTCATGTGATCTATCAGTGGTTCTTACATTCAAACGGGTACAATTATATTTATGGCCCTAAAGCAGAGGGAAGTTTATCTTCTTATGAAGATTATAAAATTGCATATTACAGTGCCTTCAATATCATCCAAAACAACCAAACAATGTGTGTAAAATGTTTCTAATATGCTTTATATAAGTCTTGTTTAGTTGTATCGTTTAGTTGTATTGTCTTGTGTTCTGTGTTTTGTTCTGTGATGTTCTGTCCTGCTCTTGTGTTGCACCATGGTCCTGAAGGAATGTTGTTTCGTTTTTACTATGTACTGTGTGTGTATATAGTAGAAATGACAATAAAAACCTACTTGACTTGACTTGACTTATAAAACAGTTAGTACAGCCTGGAGTCAAATTGACTCCCCAAACAGCTGTGTACAGGACATTGAAAACATCATCATGTTCATTTTGTGCTTGCCCAGTTTATCCCCATTAAATTAGGAGGAGTCCTTTAATACAAAGAAAAAATAATTATGACAGTTATTTACTTGAGTTTAACGGGGTCAAATTGAGCATAAAAGGAAGGTTAAGGCTAAGATAGACGTTCCACTGTCATGGATGCTGCTGATAAAGTTTACCCAGGCTACTTATTGTTTGTTGAGTATTGGTTTGTGTGTTGCTGTAGCAACCAGTGCCTGGCGGAGTGATACTGCTATTTTGAAAAGGTCAAAATAAGTTGGCCTTAAGTTGAACTTTGAAACGCTAAACTCTCACCAAAATGTAGTGCCAAAAGGTTCCTTTGTTAGATCCTTCTTGATTGAACACAAAACCTTTTTTCAAAGAACCATTTAAAATAGTCTCTTTAAGAGATATTAAGTGCCAAGAACCATTCAAACATCTCAATGATTCTTTGAGTGTGCACAGTTCTACACAGAACTTTTCTATTACTAAAGAACCATCTATAAGGACAGACTTTTGACTTTTGTACTGCACACTCTTGGCAAAAAGAGTAGAAAGGGTGCTGCGTAAATAACCATTGATGAAATAAGTGCAATTCATCAGTGCAAGGGACCATATAAGCATGTTGTCATGGTTCTATATAGAACTGCTGCAGAACTGTTACAGTCAGCTGATATTAGCAGGATGGCACACATGTACACATCAGTGGGTGGAGTTTGGATAGGTCCATTCTACAGAACTGTAATAACAGTCTTATGTGTAGAACTGAGTAGTAAGCAAAGTGTCTAAGAGGTTAATTGGATTCTGTGTTGAGAGCAGGGAAGAGCGCTAAAGTCAGAAGTCCTGATACTTCCTGACGTGGCGAAGGTGACTCAGCAGGACACTCATCTGGACACAGGGCAAACTGGTCATAAGCAAGTCCATCTCAGCGTGCAGGTGGCCCTCAGGGCTTTCCAATTACACATCATCCAAAAAAGTATGGCTTCCGGTCATTAATTTTAACTGCTCCAAAAGCTGTGTGTGTCTCTGTATCTGTGTTTAGCACTTAGTGGAGACTAAATCACATTAAATTCAAGGAACGTGAAGCATAATAGAATTAAAACACAGTCAGACAGTGTATTAAAGAACCAGTCTAGAGTCACACACTTACAGACACAAAAACAGCTCTGTGTGTGTGTGTGCATGTGTGTGTGTGTGTGTGTGTGGTGTGTGCCTGTGAATGTGGTGGTGGTGGCGGGGGTGGGAGTTGGGGGGGTTGTGTAATGAGGGGTTGTTATCGTCCTTCTCTAAAGCCACTGAGAGACACCAGAGAGCTGATTGTTACTGACAGCAACGCTGAGGAGAGAGAGAGAGGAAGTGCGAGAGGGAGCGTGAGAGATTCAACAGAAACCACACAGACAGTGAGAGGAGGAGGAGAGAGACTGAAGCTGTTGAAGTCTGTGCGAGTG
Organism: Hydrocynus forskahlii; assembly: GCA_037974365.1. Taxonomy (NCBI): domain Eukaryota; kingdom Metazoa; phylum Chordata; class Actinopteri; order Characiformes; family Alestidae; genus Hydrocynus; species Hydrocynus forskahlii. The sequence goes on along the minus strand of JBBPCX010037888.1, from coordinate 13,519 downwards.
TGTGTGTGTGTGTGTGCGGAATCGGGTAGGTCACACTTTTACATAAGCACTAATTCTTTGTTAACTCATGTGCTTGCACTTTTTTTTATAAAAGAGTTGTTGTTTTGTTCAGTAAACAGAGAGTAAAAAATGCTGATCCAGTAAACAAACAGTCTTCTGCTGTTGTTGTTGTTGTTGTGGTGGTGGTGGTGGTGGTGGATGCCTTTGTTTGTGTGTGTGGGTGTGTGTATGTGTGTGTGTGTGTGTGTGTGTGTGTGGGTGGGTGCATGTTATCCTTTTATGAGCCTGTTTTGCTTCTCTGGTCCTTGAAGAGCACATTATGGAGCATTTGGTCTGGCTGTGGACTGTGATTATGGATGAACTCTGTGTTAGTGGGGGATGCATTTTTGCTGTTGTCATTTAGTTCCAAAATCAAATTAATAGTATGGGCCTTTAGAGCTACAATTTTCACTCCCTTGGCTATGTTTTACTTCAGCTTAAATTGGCTACTATATATTATATTGTTTCAAAATATAACAATACACAAAATATACATTTATTAAACCTAATTTAAATGACGGTCATCAGGTCATTACATTTTTATGATATTAACTCAGCCAGTTTGCATTGTAATCCATGTAGTTATTGAATTATAAGCCTTGGGTTGTATGGCATGGAATTAAAGTCTTTAAAACGTAAACAAAGTTATTTAGAGTGGAAACACTCCGTTCTAGAGAAACATACAAACTCAGAATTGTTTACAGTGGTGATGAATGGAACCAGACGTCTGCCTCTAAAAGCTCTCTCAAAGAGCGTTATTGCCTAAAATGGTTATAAATGTGGTGCCTGACAACCGAGATGTTGTTTTAAGGAGAATTTTGCTTAAAATGCATGTTTTGAAGTCTTTTGCAGTGGAGGGATACATACATTGATAGGTATAATATTCCCCAAAGAAAACTGATTTAGTTCATATTTGCCACTATTTTACTGTCATTAACATCCATATAAACACTCAGAGACACATGGAGCTCCACTAGTGGGGCTGGAGAGTAAATGGGATAGCCATAGATGTGATGTAGATGTGGTGTCTGGTTTCATTAATCATCACTATAAAGAAATCTCAGTAAATCAGTAGTCAGTACTCAGTAAATTTCTCTATAAGTAATAATTTCACACCAAACCCAGAATAACTCCCTTTATATTTTAACCATTGAATGTTTGAAGATCTGATGAATTCCCTGCTAAAATGTTAAAAGAAAAGCAATAGTGTGACAGTTAAAATTGATCCTGAAATATTTTGACTGACTGATTCAGCGTTGCCAACTCTCACGCATTGAGCGTGACACTCAAGCATTTGCCTGTCATCTCATGCTCTCATGCCTTACCTCCAATTTCTCAGGCTGAAAGTCTATTTTCTCTATTGGATCTACGCTGCCCATTGTGCACACTCCTCTATGGTAGGTGGCGCACCTAATGATGCAGCAGTTGTCGGCAAATGAAGAAGCAGCACCCCCGCCCCCAACCTCCCCACCGCTCACCATCGGCAGCTGAAGCAGAAGCATTCCCCAAACCCAACCCACAACCCCCCGCACCCCACTCACTTCTCCCTCTTGGCCACACACCCCAAAATCTCGCATGAAGGTTTTTGGAAAAGTTGGCAACCCTGCTGATTGTTCAATCCTCAAAGAGTCCAAAAGAGCAGGATTGTTTTTGCTGTCGCTAACCAGTACAGGTTTGTGTTGGCTGACACAACTGCCTGTTAGCGTTCTCTTCCAAACATGTTGAGTCCAGTGACTTAGCATTAGCAGCAGTAGAATGATGTGGTGGATCTTCACACAACTTGGAGAAAATGTGTTCTATCTTTCACCCTCCCATTGTAGGTGGCGTTATTTGATTGAGGGAAACCTAGTAAATGAGTGGGAATAGACTATGACTGAACTGGGAAGAAAACTGGGTAAAATATCTCCTCAAAAAGAGAAGAAAACCTTCTCAGAATCAGAGAACATCACCCAGAGGAAATTGCTCATGCTACAATTGCACAGACACACAGAGACACAAAAACAAAAATAACATAAAATACAGTATAAGCCAAATAAAAGTCCAAAAAAAAAAACGCTTCAGAAAATACTCTGAAAAAATCCTTTTCTATGTGCAGCTCGGGTACGGGTTGTATTTTCTGCAATGGAAAAGCATTTGTTCATGGAATGGCACAGTTCTTTGTGCTAGTGGAAAAGCACCACCTAGGGGAAGTGGTTATGAAGTGCTGAGGTGAATCAGGCAGGCCACTGTGCTGGGCTGAAGCCCTATAAGGACCAGGTCTCATCATCTGCTCATGTGATCAAATCCCATTGCTCCCCCAGCGCTGTCTGAAGTTCTGAACCCTTCACTTCATCTTGACCCTCTGACTGGTTGAAGAAATGGTTATTCCCAGGCTGCTGCTCAGCCTCGTTTGCCTGGCAAACTTCCTCGCTTCACTCGTCTGGTGTCAAGAGGGGGCATGTCTGCAAGACGGAAGGCATAAAGCCACGCCCAGTCCGGAGCCCTACCTGAAAGAGTGCTCGATGTACAGGGAGAGTAAGTGTGGTTTCTTTCAGATAGGCTTTATTGGCAATCTGTCTTGTAGAAGAGCTGGAACATTATGTTTTGCACTGATTGTGAGTATTGATTTGGTTTTCAAGGCTGCAGACACAGACACGCACACAGGAGATGATAACGCCACACTGAAAACACACTCCAGTGTAATAAAACACCTGGAGTGAAAGTACAGCCTCTAAAATCTGACACAAGACAAAAAAAGATAAAAATATCCCAAGACATAAAAATAAGCATAAAAATTTAAGTTGAACAGTTATGATGTCATGAGGTTCACTCCTGCTGATCATCCAAACCTCAAGAAACGAATGAGCTCATGTTATAACTGGGATTATTTGGGTTAAAAAATAGTTGATAAAAGCTTATTATTGTTATTGTTATTGATATATTATTGTTATTTTAAAACCTCAAAAGTGTTTTTCCCTTTAAACCCATAAACAGTGTCAATAGAAATGGTCCAAAATCATTTTTGACCAATGAATTAAAATTAATTAATGCATGATTAGGGTTAATACTGTTTATTTCCTCTTCTTATGAAGGAAAAATTTCTACAATAACATTACTGATTACAGACATTCACTCTGTCTCTCTCTCCTCTCTGTTTCTCTTCCTCTTCTCTCTCTTTCTCCCCCCCTTTTTCCTCTTCCTCTCTCTGTCATCTCTCTCTCTCTCTCTCTCTCTCTCGCTGTCTCTGTCTCTGGCTCACAGACTCCTGTTGCTCTGAGCAGGATGTTGATGACCTGACTGCACCCCCTGCTGGTGTTGATGGTGCTCCGTGGGACAGGTGTGACCCCCTCAGTCCAGTGTAAGCCTATTTTCCTCTTTTTCTCTTTCTCTCCTCTAAACTGAGCTCAGCCTGGTCAGCGCAACAGAGTCTAGGGTGAATAAAAACAAACCTGGCTGGACTGTATGGTGAGAGCCTGCGGGAGCAGTTTGATTTCAGCTGGAATGAAAATCTGCTGCCGGGTTAATTTTCACCCTGCAAAAAAAATGCAGTAGCATCAGCCACATCACACGCTCAGTAACACTGAAACAAACATAATTTATATAAAATCTGACTTGATTCAGGCATTCGTTACTTATGCCATTAAACAACTAGAGCTTTAACTTAACTCTCTGAACTCTAAACATTTGTATCTGAGTGCACGTAAGAGTCAATGAATATTTTATAGCAGATATTAAATAATTTATAGTAGATACTAAATCATTAATAGTACGTAATGAGTAATTAAAAGTAGATAATAAATAAATAGTAGCTACTGAGTACTTTATAGTTGTCATGTCTGGGCCACCTCGGCCACGCCCCCAGCAGATCACATCACCAGAACACTGACCTATGTATCACATGCAGGTTTGTTTTTGTTTGAGCCTGGTCCCTGGCAGGCCAGCTGTTCTGATTACCTTCCTACCCCTCTCGTGATCCTGGTTGCTAGGCACCAGTTTCAGTTTCATTAGTTCTGTGTGTTGAGCCCCTTGTGTGTCTGTAGATTAAAGCTGGCCGATCCAGAAGGCTGGCGTGCTGTTACTGTCACCTTACCATCACTATCTCCTCAGTGAGCTCATGTGTCAGGCCAAATGCATTCGTGAGTGAATGCGGAACTTATCTCTCTCCTTCTCTGGCAAAGACTCAGCTCTCCTATTTGACTCGTGCTACATATGACAGACAGACCACGGACCTAAAGTGGAGAGCTCAGGGCAAGGCTGGGTATTTCTAGGTTCTCACACGGTGGACTGTGATTTTCTCCCTCTCTCTCAGTCTGTTACCACAAAAGTGACAAGCTGAGCTGCCCTGTCCACTGGCTGGTGACCCCCCTTGTGGCTGCCATGCATCGCAGAGCTTCCATTCTACTGAGCTCCAGGAAGGAGTCTCTAAATGCATTGGGTCTGACTCAGCATCTACGACGTTTTCGTAGACCGGATCCCCTGCCAGGCAGAGAGGGGAAAGCCCTCTGTGATTCTGTTGGAGGACTGTTTCAGTTTGTGCACTATTTCTGTTTGGCTCTCTGAGCTCGCTCTCTATTTTGCATTCCTTTTAGAACCCTTTGTTCCTGAAGTTTCCTGCAGTTTTTCTGGAGAGTGGGTGACTCTGTATTGCAGGATTACCCAGAGTTTGTCCGCCGATTCCAGGAAATGGTTTGTACCCCAGGGCCAGCAGTATCACCTCCTGCAACACAAGCAGGGCTCTAGCTCCACCACAGACTATTCCATAAACTTCTGCATTTTAGCCGCAGACAGTGGCTGTAACGAGCCAGTGCTTATCCGCTGTTTATAGAAAAGGCTTAAATGCAGAGCTGCAAACAGGGTTACCATGCCGGGACAAAGGCCTCACCTTTGATCAGCCGATTGGACCAGCATCTCAGGGGGAAGTCCGTGCCCTCTTCGTCAAGGACCTCACCCCCTCGCTTGGAAGTGATGCCCACACTGACTACGTCTGAGTCAACTGGAGCAGACACTCAGCCCGAATCCATGAAGCTGGGTATGTCGCGTTTGTCCCCACAGGAGAGAAATAGACGACTCCATGGGGGTCTCTGCATATTTTTATTGAGAAGAAGGATGGTGGGCTCAGGCCCTGCATCGACTACTGGGGGCTCAATGCGGTCACGGTGAAGTATCCTCACCCTTTTCCACTCATCCCACTGGCCATCGGACAACTCCGCGAGGTGAGTGTTTCCACTAAGCTCGACTTGCGGAGTGTGTAGGGCAGACATAGAACAGGCTGTGAAGTCTTGTTCTGTTTGTGCAGTAACTGTTGCCCCTACAGGTTCCACAGAGACTGTGGTCCCAGCTAAGTGTGGACTTCATCACGGACCTCCAAGAATCCTGCAATCAGGAAGTTGTGGGTTCAATTCCCAAGACTGCTAAGCACCTCTGAGCTACCCTGAGCAAGGTACTGTCCCCACACACTGCTCCCTGGGTGCTGTGTTCCTGGATGCGTGCTGTGGTGTGTTCACATATGACAGAATGGTCACTTTCACCATCCTGTTGGTCATGGACCAGTTTTCCAAGGGGGTCCGGTTCCTGCCTTGCAAGTAGCCAAGGCTCTGTTCCAGTCAGTGTTTTTGCACTATGGCCTTCCGGAGGACATCCTTTCTGACCCAAGTATGGTCCCACAGTCAGTCTGACCTCAGGCTATCATCCCGAGTCCAACAGCCAGGTTGAGGGTATGGGTCAGTTCCGCCGGGCTTACTGCCATGGGCATCAACTAGGGCATTAACAGAAAAGCCTATTAGCCAACGCATTGACGTCAGAGGCACAAGTCGACGCCCCCTGAGATTAGTTGTTTTTTTCTCTCTGTGTCTGTGTGCTTGTGTACACAAATCAGTCTCCACCTCTGATTGGCTTACGCTGACACGCATTCCTTGACTAAACCAATTATTATAGTCCCTTCATAAAACGGGCAGTAACATCGGTGCAAGGGGGAATCTAAACACAAGACCACAACAAGACAGGAGACATGGCAGCAGAGGCAGTAGGTGGCAGACACACATCACATGTGTGGAGATACTTCACTTTAGACCACACAAACAGCACGGTGACCTGCACAATTTGCAAGTTGGTGTTAAAGTACAATAAAAGTACCAGTGCTCTGCATGGCCATCTGAAATGGTATCCGCTAGCTGACATGCATGATCCTAGCACTGCAGGGTGTCATCCAGTCCAGAGGATGCTGAGTGGCTGCTGCGGCTTACGCTGTTCCCACTTTCTGTTGTGCACTTAAATTTACCCGAAAATTCAAGGTATCAGCCTTTGTTTTGTTTTGTTTAATTGTCATGTTGACTGTTAATGTTACAGAGAACTCTGATAAAAGTTGCTCATTGTTGGACACCTGGGTTCCTCCGCTGTGTCTGTGTGATGATGTCATCAAACGACTAGTCGACTCAATTTCGACTTCAAAAATCTGAAGTCGTTAATGCCCGAGCATCAACACAACTGGGCAGAGTACCTAGGTGTGCTCAGGCCACAACACCCACTGTCATGTCTGGGCAATGCCCCCAGCAGGCCACGTCACCAGAGTACTGACCTGCACAAGTCTCATCTCGTCTGTGTCTCATGTGCAGGTTTGTTTTTGTTGCCTGGCAACACAGGTGTTCCTGATTACCTTCCTACCCCTCTCATAATCCGGTTTGCTAGGCAACAGTTAAGTGGCTCACCTGTCTCTCGTCTGTGTCTGAGTTAAGCCTTGTTTCAATTTCATTAGTTTTGTGTTTTGATTGGTTGTCCGTGTCGAGCCCCTTGTGTGTCTGTAGATAAAGGCTGGCCGATTCAGAAGGCAGGTGTGCTGTCACCATCACCTTACCCTCAGTGAGCCCACGTGTCAGGCCAAATGCATTCGTGAGCAAGCGCAGAACAAATCTCTCTCTTTCTCTGGCAAAGACTCAGCTCTCCTAAATGACTCATGCTACGTGTGGCAGATGGACCACTGACCTAACACGGAGAGCTCAGGGCAAGACTGGCTGTTTCTAGGTTCTCACACGGTGGACAGTGATTTTTTCCCTCTCACAGAAGCGAATAGCTAAGCTGCCCTGTCCGCTGGCTGGTGACCTCTATGTTTTGCATTTGTATTTAAACTCTTTGTTCCTGAAGCTTCCTGCAAGAGCGTCCTCCTTACCCGAGCCAAACACGACAATAGTAGATTCAGAACAAATCATAGGAATGAATGAATAATTAATGATAGGTATGGAACAAATGATATTAGCTACTGAATAATTTATGGTAGATACTGAATAAATTACAATAGTTACTGAATTATTTATAGTAGATACGAAATCATTTACAGTAGATACTGAATAATTTATAGCAGACACTGAATAATTTAGGGTATAGCAAGTACTGAATAATAAGGTTTACAATTGACAACTTTATTAATATAGTACTTTATATAGTAACTTGAAACAACTGATGTTGTTCATTTTTATAGCTCACAGTAAATCATACTGAGTCCTAAATCATGTCCACAAGTCTGCATCACCTAGATGTAGTTTGAGTTAGCTCAGATAAATTTTGGGGATGTATTTACAGAAAAAAATGTGGGTGACGTTTGACTTCTAGTGTTTTGAACTCAGAAGGATATTTTAAGAAATGACTCAGAGCAGATTAGAAACCTTGAAACAGGTTTAGTGATTTAAGCCACTGGGTAGTAAACAGTTCACTCTGATCATGTCTCTCTCTGTCTCTCCCTCTCTCTCTCTCTCTCTCTCTCTCTCATTCTCTCATTCTCTCCTTCTCCTTATAGCTGTGAGGCCTTCCTGAAGAGAGTGATCTGTTTCTACCGCTGCTCTCCTCATGCTGCTCACTGGCCACACCCCCAGCGGGACTCCTACATGATGAATGCGGTGCCACTGTGCCACAGCTTCTGCAGAGACTGGTGAGGCTACACCCCCTTAATCAGCATAACATTAGTATCCCATTAACAGACAGTCTCATCAAGAGAGCATCAGCTACCCAAAGTGAGGGCCAAAGTCCCACAAGGATGTTTGATTTGGCCCACTAGACTAATCCCACCAGCCTGAAGCCCATCCACCACCCCCAAGCCCCACCCCGACCCCAGCCAATATTGCTTCTTACTTCTTATGTTTCTTTTAATAAATGAAAATGTTTTTCATTGGCTTCAGTAACATGGAGCTAGCAGATATCCGATATGGTTAACACTGAATTTTTTTAACTGAACATTTGGCAGAGCATTAAAAATACATAGATTCACAACATATACTGGTATTCCGAAACCATAAAGCTAACTGTTAGTTTGCCTTTCTACCCTTCAGCCCTTTGGTCACACTTTGGTCCCTGAAGACCAAAAATAAATGTCAGTTTCAATAAAGCAAGGCCAGAGTTATAATATACTGCTCAAAAAATGAAAGGGAACACTTCAACAGTCATGCTGTTTAAGTGTTCCCTTTAATTTTTTGAGTAGTATATATATTTGGGGGGACATGATCCCCCAATATTCAACAATGTGCTCAACAATATCTATCAATATAAAAATATATAAATATATATATATAAATAAAAAACTAATTTGCTATGCTTTAACAGAGAACCACGCCCTGCTATCCAAAATAGTAATTAATAAATGTGATCATAATTGTAGTCATAATTGTAGTCATCACACCTACACTGGTTATAATACTGCCAGTTCTAGTATCGCAGTGGAGCCCAACACAGTGTGTGGTTTGTCTGAAGAGAGTGTGCGGTTTGTCTGAACATGGTGTGTGGGTATGTTGTTGGTAGCAGATCTGGTCCTTTAATGTTGACTCCAGCATGGTTGTGGCCTTGAAATGAAATGATCCTCAGTCTTGGTTCTGGAGTGCCCCTGGTTCAACACACTCCATTCAACACACTTTGCTGGAGTGTAGAAAATGTTTTCTATTGTCTCTTTGTTGTCCTACTACTTAGTATGTCCTAATATCTAGACATGTTTTTAGTACTGAAAATGACCGGTTTGCTCCGCTCCCTGTCTGCATCAGGTATGAAGCATGTGAAGCTGACCTGACCTGCGCTCGAGACTGGGCAAGAGACCCGAGAGGACTGAACTGCACCGGCAGCTGCGTTCCTTACCAACAGGTACCAAACACACACCTACAGACACATGTCAAACACCCACAGAAACCTGAGATGTTAGAATCATGCAAATGAGCATCTGAGTATCAGACTGGGCTGCTGACTCTGCACTGCAGTTCCTGGGAGAAAAGAAAGAAAGACGAACGGTGACACATTAGCATTTTCTCACTTGGACTGTGTAGTATGATACGCACCACCTCTGGACTTTACTGACCATGAGAAATGGACCTACAGTGATCACTATTAACAGCTTAAGGCCCAGAAAATTCATACAAACTCAGCATTATGCCTAAGTAGAGCATGAAAATGAGAGAGAGGAGAAAAGAGAAGAGAAGAGAAGAGAAGAAAGGACAAGAGAGGAGAGGAGAAGAGAAGAGAAAATTGGAGAAGAGAAGTTAGAAAGAGGCTAGAAAGAGGCAGAGTGACCGTGGGCTTGGACACAGCTGGGACTTTCTCTGGGTCACTGCCTTAAATACACAATCTCTCTCACTTTCTTGTCTCTCTCTCTCTCTCTCTCTCTCTCTCTCTCTCTCTCTCTCTCTCACACACACACACACTCACACACACACACACACACACACACACTCAAACACACATACAAACAGGCAATGTTCAGTGTCAGTTTCAATCATCATCATCTTTGACTACTGACACACTGTACAAGTATGTGTGTTACAGAGAGAGACAGAGAGAGAGAGAGAAATGAGGGGATTCTGGGGGATAGAACTGGCTTTCAAACAAATGTGTAAAAGTGGGTCACCACAGAGTGGCTGGGTGGAAGCATGTTAATATGCCTCTGTTTAAATGTGCATAATGAAGGACAGCTAAGAGGCAGAAAGAGGAGGAGCTTGAAGCATCACTGGTTGAGGTCATGACTTGGGGGCATCCCACAAAGACCTCATTCTTTATTTTTAGCCATTATCACCCCTTTCCTCATGCTTTAAAGACTCGCTTACAAAGACAATGAAATAAAATGTTTGCTCATGTCTCATCACCTACAAATGTATACAGGCTTTAAGATTTAACACTGCCAGTGTTTTAAGAGATGTGATGCACTTCTGTCCATGTTTATAAAAAACACTGTCAGGGTCAAAAACCACATAAGCGAGTCTATTATAGACTACTGAAAACCTCCACACAGATAAAAGTGAATATGTGATTTAGACATGATGCTAACTGGTGTGATATAAATCCACTTTACCTGGTCATGTTAGCCTCATAACTCCAGTGTAGGCTGGGCTTAGTATTTAATGCTGTGTTTAGTGTTTAATAATGTTTATTGGCATTGCTGAGATATAATTTGTGTAAAAACAATAAATCAGTTAAAGATGTCAGATTATACAGTCAGGTTCCTAATTATTGGGACATCGACACAATTCTAATCTTTTTGGCTCTATACACCACCACAATGGATTTGAATGAAACAAACAAGATGTGCTTTAATTGCGGACTTTCAGCTTTAATTTGAGGGTATTTGCATATAAATCAGGTGAACGGTGTAGGAATTACAACCATTTGTATATGTGCCTCCCACTTTTTAAGGAACCAAAAGTAATGGGACAATTGGCTGCTCAGCTGTTCCATGGTCAGGTGTGTGTTATTCCCTCATTATCTTATTTACAAGGAGCAGATAAAAGGTCTAGAGTTCATTTCAAGTGTGCTATTTGCATTTGGAATCTGAAAAATAAAAACAAACCCATCAGAGAGACACACACACACAGTGAGGAAACAGTGAAGTTTGAGGAATCAGCATCCAACCCTCACAAGCCCTTTGCCACTTTTTTGTCACTTTTTAAATCTCCATTTCTCCCTGTTTGTCCAGTTCTCTCACCAGAAGACTTCGCCATGTTCTTTAATGTGAAGATTGATGACATTTGTAGATACTTCCCACCAGTCATTAAGCCTCGTGTCAGCCTGGGACCTGCCAATTCTGCTCACTTCACGACCCCCACCAGTCCGGGTTCAAGGCTGTGCACTCTACTGAAACAGCACTACTATCCCAGAAGAACTTCATGCAGCTAGATCAGCCAACCTGTCTTCTGCTCTGATTCTTCTTGACCTTTCTGCAGCCTTCGACACGGTTAACCATCAGATTCTCCTGGCTACTCTCTCCAGCCTTGGGATCTTGGGCACTGCCTGGCAATGGTTTGCTTCCTACCTTGATGACCTGAGGTACCAGGTAGCATGGCATGGCTCCCAGTCTACTCAGCCAAGATTGTCCACTGGTGTTCCGCAGGGCTCGGTCCTTGTACCGCTTCTCTTTTCTTTATATACTGGTTCTCTTGGGGATGTAATAGCCTCACATGGCTTTTCCTACCACATTTATGCAGATGACACTCAACTTATTCTCTTTCCCCTCCAGTGATGATCAGGTCTCAACCTGCATCTCAGACTGTCTGGCTGACATCTCTTCTTGGACAGTGGCCCACCACCTCAAGCTGAATCTCAGCAAAACTGAGCTTCTTTTCATCAAAGGGAGTCCATCACCAAGCCACGACCTCACAGCTTCTTTTCAGAACTGTTATTGTCCCCTCAAAGAAGGTAAGAAATCTTAGTGTCATTCTAGATGAAGATCCGTCATTCTTGTTGCACGTTGACTAACTCTCCAGGACATGCAGAGACCCTCTTTACAACATCAGAATAATCTGACCTTTTCTCACCACTGAAGCTACACAGTTACTTGTCCAGTCTCTGGTCACCTCTAAACTGGACCACTGCAACTCTCTACTGGCTGGACTTCCACTGAAGGTAACAAGACCACTTCAGCTGATTCAAAAAGCAGCTGCGAGGTTGGTCTTCAATGTTCCTAAATTCTCACACACTACACATCTACTACGAAACCTTCACTGGGTTCCTGTGGCCACTCGTATTGAGTTCAAAACTTTAACACTTGCCTTCAAGGCCAAGAACAGACTTGCACTTACTTGCTTATCAGCACTGATCAAGCAGCGTGTCTTGTCCTCTCAGAGCTTCAAGCACTGCTCATTCTTGAACCTCTGTTGCTCAAAAGAAGAGGAAGACATGCATCAAGATTCTTTTCAGTCTTGGTCCCCCGGTGGTGGAATAAACTCTCTCTTGCAATCAGATCTGCAGAGTTCCTCACGGTCTTCAAGCATCGTCTGAAGACCCAGCCCTTCAAGGAGCACATTGGTGACTAACCAGTCTTCTTGTTTATCTCTTTTTCTTTTTATTTAAAGGGGACATATTATGCAAAACTCACTTGAGTTATAATAGGTCTATGGGCTATACAAAACATGTTCATGAAGTTCTTTGCACAAAATCACTCTCACGTAAAGAGATCTCACCAGCTCTATTCTTGACAGTTTCAGTCCCTTTCAAAATGAGCCATGTAAGGGCTCTGTCATTTTTATGCAAATAAGATGTTGCTGGCCATGCCCCACCCATCCCTTTGCTCGTAAAACCAGCAGACAAAAATGGCTAATCTTCAATTAATCTAGTGGGTGGGGGCTCGACAGAAGAGGGGTGGTTCTATGCAAATTTTCCCATTATTGCGTCACAATGGGGGAACCGCCCAAATGGCTCGTAGAAGCATATGATTCCTGGCACCAGAATCTTTCAATTGATTCACAGAAAATGGATTGGAGTGTTTATAGGAGCAGTAGAGACCCAAATGGAAATACAAAAGCATGCAAAAAGTAAGTTTTGCATAATATGTCCCCTTTAAAACACATCGGGCCCTAACCCTCTTAACTGTTTTTCCTTACTTGTGTATTAACCGCTGACTTTTTTCTTTTGACAGGGTTTGTCAAGTTGTGTAACTTAGCTTGGTTAAAAGCAGATATTGATTTGTCTAGCTTTACAGGTATGAAGAACAGATGTAGACTACTTAACTACTGATGTCGCTCTGGATGAGAGTGTCTGCTAAATGCCGTAAACGTAAACGTAAATGTAAACAGGTGCACGATTCCAGAAAATCAGATCGGTGATTAGTATACTGGTGGTGCTGAATGCTGAATACTTTGCAGTCTGTCACAGTAAAACATCTATTCCCATTTCTTTCATTTAATCTACACAATATGCCATGTTGACAGGTATAAAATAGTAGCTTTGCACCAAACAAGGTGATTAAAATATAAAGAAATGAGCAGTTGATGCATAGTATGTGACTGATGATGTTTCATGATGTTTCAGTTCATTAGAATGCAGAGAAGAACAGGTCTGCCTGCAGCTTCATTAATGGGTGAGGAGACTGACGTGACATTGGTAATATTGTCTATAGGCACAACAGATATTGCTCTTTTTCAAGCATTATTATACAGCCTTTCAGGGCTGTAGGCCTTTCTCAGGGGCAGCACACACACACACACACACACACACACACACACACACACACACACACACACACACACTCACACACACACACACACAC
>JBBPCX010037877.1:0-15641 GCA_037974365.1 Hydrocynus forskahlii | reverse complement strand
AGTTCTTCCACACTGAACTCCTCCAGCCACGTCTTTATGGAGCTCGCTTTGTGCACTGGGACACAGTCATGTTGGAACAGAAAAGGTTCTTCCCCAAACTGGTCCACAAAGTTGGAAGCATGGTGTTGCCCAAAATGTCTTGGTCTGCTGAAGCATTAAGATTACCCTTCACTGGAAGAAAGGGACCTTGCCCAAACCCTGACTAACAGAAGTGTCCCAATACTTTTGTCTATATAGTGTATTACCCCAAATTCCTTGAGATGATTCAAGTTACAGGTGTCTGACCAAGGGAAGGAAGATGTTTAGATATGAGGTTAAATGCATTATTTTAGTAATTTAAATCATTATTGAGCTCATGAGCTTATACTGGCACTTAAAAAAAATGAGTATGTCCAAATACAACACATCAGGTCTGTCTCAAATGCATGCTTGTAAATCTTGCACCTTTAAGGTTTCTTGCCATGTAGGTCACGTTGTTGACATCACTGAGGTGGAGAAGGACCCCTGGGTTTAGGACGCCATATGGGACAGTGCTTTAGGTGTCGGCACACTTCTTTTGGAGCAGATTTTCTCCTTGGGTAACCACTCTTAATTGTTTTTTTTAGTTGTTTCACATGGGTTTTCAGTTCCTGATTGTCTGAATGTCTCTTACAATCAGAATGCTTTGAAGCAGACTTCATTCTTGTTCCATTTGAAGTTCATAATGGCTCAGTTAGTTTGAAATGAAACTTTTTAACACTTTCTGTCAACTCTTGATGAATAAACAGTTTGAGTGTGCATCAGATCTACTATGAAGGTCTTTTGGAGTTCACTGGGGGATCATCCTGTTTGTAGTTGGCTCTGTTGTTCTTCTTCCTTGCCCCGATCTTGAAGTAAAGCAAGGGCTTCCTATCTTTGTCTTAGCTGTAATGGCTTCAGGCATCTCTAATTAGCTGGTCTTTATGAGTCTGGTTAATATTTGTTAAACATGTTTCTCACACAAGTGAAGTTCTCTGCCCTGAAAAGTGTGAAGAATTGTATATTAGGCCCATATTTTCATGCACGCGTTGGGGAGGGATGTAAACATATTGTACATAAGCTGGTCCATGATGTGGCTCAACTGTCACTATGAAGCCAAACGCCTTAATTTTACCCCTTACAATTACCTCAATTTTGATCTTAATTTCCCATACAGGAAATGAAAGAAAATTAAAGGAAAAGTGCACAGATTAAGGCTGATTAAGGGGTGAAATGACTAAATCTAACTTTAAGTAAGGGTTGGTTCAGCAAATTAACGGCCACTTTATTCAGATGAAGGGGTTTGGTGTATTTTCAGGGGTGAATTAAGGTAGATTTAAGCACATTTTAAGTACATTGTGTTTTGTAGTGTGTACTATTGTCCGCTAAAGAAAAACTTTGTGTAACTGAGCATCCTGAAAAGTTTTGAAGTTTGAGCGTAGAGCATCATCATTAGGGCTCATTCTTTTGTTGATGTGTCTCATATGCCCAAATAGAATTTCAAATTGGTTTTAGTGTTTGTCTTTGAGTCTTAAAAAGGCTTTGATGGACACACAACCATTTTGCAATGCTAAGAAGATGGATAACACTTTTCTCCCTGGACTTTATATGCAGTTGAGCTGACACATTTGAATCACATATGCCAGCTGCAGGGACGGTCCCCCTGGAGTCATTTTTCATTATGTGTCAGGCTCAAGGGCACCATAGCAGGACGCTGTCATTTGAAATCAAGCTCATGACCTATTGATTCATCAAGATCTCTGACCAGTGGCCTACCATCACATGGCTTATCAGAACAGCAGTAAAGTCATGCAGGCAGAACTTCTGTGGTACAGAGAATATTGTTGGAAACATTTGTTGTTATGACTTAGAACCCAGAGTTGTGTTGTGATTATTTATTTGAGTCCTTACTTTACTCTTCTACTGTGGGGTGTTGACAATTTGTCATTTGCAGACAGCGCCAGTAGCTCGCACTGACAATAGCAGAAAGGTCAGTATGAACTGTCCGCCACCGGTAGCTCACGATCAAGGCACTTTCCATCTGACATAATGGAGTAATACTATAGCATGTCTCACATCCTACCAGACTAAATAGTATGTCAAAGGTGGACAATACCATCAGCAGTGCATTGATTAGTATAGAATGTATAATTTAATACTTTAATAGTATCTTCTAGTACAGTGTCTATAATATAACAGTATGCATTGGTCCAGTGTGTATGATATCATTGTATAATAATATCCATTAGTGCAGTAAACATAGTGTAATTGTATAATAGTATTCATTAGTACAGTATGTATAGTATAATGGTAGAATAGTGCAATAGTATTCATTTGTATAGTGTGTAGCATAATACTACTTATTAGTAGAGTGTATAGTATGTATAGTATAAAAGCAGTGTAAATAGTATAAAAGTATTCATAATTCAGTATGTATAGTATCAAAGTGTTCAATAGTGCAGCATGTATAATACATTGTAGTATGTATGTACAGTAAGTAGTTGTACACATTATGTACACATTATGTTCTACTATATACTATCCACACATACTATACTAATATATACATATTAGTATATGCAAGCATACTATATTATACATACACAATATAGTATGCTTGCATATACTAATATGTATATATTAGTATAGTATGTGTGGATAGTATATAGTAGAACATAATGTGTACTATAATAGTATGATGATATTCATTAGTACAATGTGAATGAAATGACTATTCATTATGACAGTGTGTATAGTATAATACTTTATATTAGTACAGTGTATATGATAGAATTCATTTGTGCAGTATGTATAGTATGTATGCATGTATGTATGCTTATATTAGTATAGTATGTATGTATAGTAGATATTAGTACATCATGTATAGTATAATAGCATAACAATATTCATTAGTATGTATAGAATAACAGTATTTGTTAGTACAGTGTGTGTAGTATAATAGCATATATAAGTTCTGTATGTATAGTATAATAGCATGTATTAGTATAATATAAATAGTATAACAGTAAAATAGTATTCAGTACTAGAGTATGTGTGGTATAATAGCCAAATAGTATCTATTAGTATCGTATGCATAATATAATGGTATATATTAGTACGGTATGTACAGTATAATAGTATAGTATAAGAGTATTTTTATCTGAGAATAGCTCTCTGTGCCCTTTCCCCCCCTTGCTTATTAATTCATGGTGTTTTAGCAGACTTAAAAATGTACATACGTGCAATTTCATGAAAAATTTAGATTCATGCCGCTTCATGAGGAGCCACGTGAGAGGCTCTTCTAACAAGACTGCAGGAGATCAGTGAAGACCAGAGCCATCATCCTGGTCGAAAGCAATTATGTGTTAACTAAACACATTAAATAATGAAAAATTAAACAATTAAAACAAACAAACAAACAATAAATACACTGTGATTGTATACGTGTATGCAAAAGTTCAAACAACCCCAGACAAATGACATGATTTGTTGATTTTTTAAGTGAAACTAAGTTGCACATCCTCTTATGGGAACACACATAAAATTACTTTTTTATGTAAATGCTTTTTTTTGTTATATTTCTTTATTTTTTAAATATGTTTAGCTGTTTAACATATTGAAACAAATATAAAATATACCAGAGCTTCTGCACAGCACACGGCATGTTTTAATATTTTTTAAATATTATCCCAATATGTTATTTTTCACTTTTTCAGGAATTTATCTATTATTGGAAACTACACTGCTGATGTTTATACACATAAACAAACAAGTAAACAAGTTACACAAAAAACCAAGCATAACACCGAGGTTCATGAGTGTGTGTGTGCGTGTGTGTGTGTGTGTGTGTGTGCATCCAAACTGTGACCCTGTAATTTCACAAGCGAATGCGAAAAGGGAAGGTTCAGTTCTCTTGCTATCGGGTGCATTTGATCTTGCCGTTATGCCCCCGCCCAACCCTGAAAAAAAACAACAAAAAAGAAAAACAAAACGAAAAACAACAAAAAAAGGAAACCTGTGTTCTCTCAGTGGTCGACATGACTTTCCTATCTTAAGCTCCCCACTTTCATCCTCAGACGCAGTCAGTGAACCGGATCAGATAAATGTACGGCTGCAAAAGAAAAGAAATCACTGCAGTACCTGGGGAAAGCGAGCTAACAAGGGCCGCCTCGGCTTGCACTTCCAAATGCGTAAATTATTAATGCACGTCTGTTTGTGCGCTAGCTTCCACGCTATGCCATAGCAACCCCTCCCCAGAGATGACTTACGCACTAATAAGAATTTCTGGCAGATGCCTTAACTTTGAAAACTACACCAACTGGATCAGCAGAAACTGGAGAATCCCCAAAGCACCTTTGCTCTTGTAGATTTCCAAGAAAAAATAGGGACAGAAAAGGTCTTATGTCACACATTCTCACTGAAAACGATACAATATTGTG
Source organism: Hydrocynus forskahlii (assembly GCA_037974365.1). Lineage (NCBI taxonomy): Eukaryota > Metazoa > Chordata > Actinopteri > Characiformes > Alestidae > Hydrocynus > Hydrocynus forskahlii. The sequence goes on along the minus strand of JBBPCX010037877.1, from coordinate 11,205 downwards.
GATCTAAAAACACCTTTTGCTTTCCTTTATCTAGTTTTTACCCTAGTTGGAAGTCTTTCTGAGGGGGGACCCCTTGTGGAGTAGCAGATTCCAGTTTTACATACAGCTCTGGAAAAAAATAAGAGAGCACTGCAATTCCCTTTAAAATCAGCATCTCTGTAAGTATGACAGCGATTCCATGCCAGTGTCTGTTAAATTCCTGCACAAGCACCTCATTCTGCTTTATGAGTTACTGATTACTAATCACCTGAATCACATCTTATTTAATGAGGAAAAGTATAAAAAAACACTGCTGTAATCAACACTGTCCTCTCACAATGAGACCAGTTGGATGGCAAAACACTACTAGAAGTACGTCAGAGGTAATTATTGCCATTTTATTTAAGAGTGAACAAGAGAACTTGAATTATTCAAGTTCTGTAAACCCTGCATCATTTCTCTTATTTTGATGTTTTGTCATTTCGTTTAAAATGATGCTTTTCCATTTAAAATGATGCTTTTCCATTTCCTTTAAAATATTTTTATTTGGAAATGTGGAGAAATACTGTCAGCAGTTCTTAAAAACTAAGTTCAGTTCAATACTTGCACCTATAAAAGATAAAACCTGAGAAACTGAACCTTCTCTTATTGTTTTTCCAGAGCTCTAGATTTGGGGGGTTTAGCAGGTGGTTCCAGAATTTCTTTTTCTACACAGACTCACAAGCATCATTTCTAAGAGCTTGATATTTATATGGTGGTTAGTCAGCAGACTGCTTCTCCCATGAACTGCCATCCAGAAAGATTTTCTACAAAACGCAATGACACAGGCTGCTGGCACTGCTCCCTCACAAGGGATAAATGTTTAAAGAGCTTGGTGAGGACAGAGAATGGATGGTCACAAGTGGGACTGCATCAGAACAACATACAGTTGAAAGCTACACGGTTTTTTACTTTCTGAAGTTTTGTAATGACCCTGGGAATAAAGGTGGTCTGACAATGACAGACTGAGAAGAGAAAGTAAGTTTGTGCCTCCCCATCTTTAAGTGCACTTTTTAAAGGCCCCTTGACATGCTGATTTTTTATGCTTTTATATAGGTCTTAGTGGTCCCCTAATACTGTCTCTAATGTCTCTTTCCGAAATTCAGCTTGGTGCAGAATTACAGCCACTTCGAGCCAGTCCTACAGTGAAATTTCCCCAGGACGCGCCGTTTCTGCGTCTGTAGCTTTAAATGATAATGAGGAGGAGAGAGGCGGGGCTGGTAAAAAACAGTTGCACTGGTCTGTAGTGAGATTCGGGACATTTCCTTGATAGCCAAGCAGTTGAGATCAGTGCATAAAGCCCCATTGCTGTAAGGCACCTCAAATTTTACCCATTCTCATCTGATAACCCTGGTTTGCAGATGTGCTCACTCATAGTCATTTCAATGAGGGGAAAGGCAGACATCGCCCGCGCCATAACACTAACAGCAGCACGGTTATCCAAATAACAAAGAAGTACAACAGTCGAGTTAGTGAGTGTATTCACACACCATTCACACACACACCTGATGCTATCTACCTTTACATTTGCGACAGTAGCCTGCTAACTGGGCTGTTAGCTGTTAGCTGCAGAGCTAATGTTACGGCCACATTCTAAGGGTAAAAAGCTAGGCAAGCGTATACAGGAAAGCAACAAAATTATATAGCGTTAAGTTGACTTACTTGTCAGAGGTTTGTAGCTGAGCCAAGGAGAGTTGGTACTGATCCAGACTTAATTTTCAGCCATTCAGCAATACCAGCTCTGTATTGTGCTCTGTGTATAATATTAACCCACTGGTTCTGCAGAGGCTCGCATGAAGGAACAAAAAAAATACATTTGTGCTCATTTGTACACCTAAGCACCGAGCAACTGCCATGCTTCGCTCGTTTTCAAGCCATGAAGTCTCTAGAGGAAAAAGTGATCTCTCACACGATAGCATTGACAGTTGGTGGAGCTAATTTTTTATGGGGCGGGGGGGGGGATTCTCTGGGTGGGCAAAGCATGAGAAACGGGAGGAAACCTTTTCCCCTTATGTCGTCATTCCAGATCAGGCCATCTGAGCTGTCATTCTCTCAACAGCGGAGCAGGATGATCAAAGCACTCTTTACACCTATCGCCATTTCTAAAAAATCTCATAAAGTGAAATTTTCATGTCATGGGACCTTTAACATTTTCCCATTCTTTGACTCCATTATAGTACCTTTCATGAGCTTAAAATGGATTTGTTAGAGTCTGCAAGGCATATAACGAAACCAGCAATATTATTTACAGTTTGGAATCATTTTTTAAAAATCCATTTTCTAAACTTTTAGAACAAATAAAGGTTCTATACCAATTAAAGAGCACATATTATGAAGTAAATTAAACACATTTTTTTATATTTTAAACAATGCCAATCACTCCACATTTGCAGAAACCTTATTCCAAAAAACAGCTCATTTTAAATTCATAATAATGTCACAAAAATAAACAGATTTCATATATATACCCCCCATTTACACTGAAGAAATAAAGATTGTTTCAGCTTGTGCTGCTTTTTGAACAAGGTCAAATGCAGGACAGCCAATCCGGTCAGACCTAAACACGACAAAACCACCCGTTTAATTCAGAGAGGGTGTAACGGTCATGTAAAGGTGAATAATGACCGAGTGTGGTGTACAAAGCCACACAAATGTTATAAATTGGCTTTGGGGGAAACATACAAATACTGAAAACTGTGGGTCCTTTAAAGTATGTGCAGTACAGTACGGCAATAGTTTTCCAATAGCTTTCCATATTTATATTTCTAGATTGTTTGTATAGTGTACTTTTTGTATTGTACTGTTGGTATATTTTTTATTCTATTGTTTTTTTTTTTTTTCATTTTTTTATTTTTACTGCTCTAACCTTTGTACTGTCCACAAATTCCCCACTTGTGGGACTAATAAAGGCTTTTCTTACCTTATTTTATCTTATCTTATTAAAATGACAAGCAATATAACATTTTATGGAAAGCATTGCAGTACTTTCCATAAAAAACATCCCATATTCCCACAGTCATAGTGCAGTCAACTGACCTGAAACCTGAGGTCAGCACTTAACGCATTTGTTTACCAATATGATTCAGGACCACTGTTATTGATCTATGGACCCTATCCCACTTTTCTGCAATTTTCTCCCTCCACATGCAGCCCCAGCAGGCACTATGGTGAGTGACAGAGCTCGCCGAGCTCCTGACCCACATCCATCATCACACATCTGCACTACGGAGTGTGAGGGTGTGAATATGCATGAGCGCGGGACAGGGATGCGCTCGGTGGTGAACTGATGGAGTGGTGGAGAACAGAGGGATGGAGTGATTGATGGTGGAGTTTAGAGATGTTGCTTCTGATACACTGCTGAGCTGTGGCCATTCTCCCAACTAATCTAAAGGTCACGTTTCGCCGAGGGATTTGTGACGCGTGTCAGATTTATTCAGTCCTGCCAGATAAAACCTGGTTGTGCAAATAAACAAAGCCAAACCATTTGGGGGCACTCCCCCCATTACTCCACCAAACACACACAAACACACCCCCAAACTCACCCCAGTCACATTTGGTATGCAGTACGGGAGAAACACTGTGTATCTGTTTCTGTTTACTGCTCAAATATCCAAGTGAATATGGTTTCAAAGAAGTCACAGCATGAGCAAAAGGCTTCCGTGCCCTCCTGGTTTCCCAGCATACAGCGGGTCAGTGTGGGTTCATAGGGTCCAAAGCAAGACTTCACTTGTGACCCTCTCACCGAAACTGAATATCTAATTTCTGAATTTCGCCAAAGTAATGCAGAACTTTCACACTTGCTCCTTAATCAGTGTGGTTGCATCAGCAATCACACTACTGTTCTTCTAAAGTGCTTTTCAAGACACCAAGGCTCATGTAAGTTACAAAAAAAGACATGTGTCACTGTTGTCGTTTTTATTAAAGGTAACCAGCCCATGAATGTTGCTACGTGGCTACCATCTTCAACCAGGATTTGTTGGTTAGTGCCAGCAAATTCATGCCGCCCTAGTGGCCACTACGAAACCAAACGCCTTAATTTTATTTCTTAGAGTGACCTTAATTTGGACTTTAATTTCCCATACAAGAAATGAAGGAAAATTAAAGGAAAAAGTGCACAGATTAAAGCTGATTAAGGGGTACAACGTACGTAATTTTCCTCTTACTTTTTCAAATTTGCCGCTTAAAATAGAACCTAATGAATTAACACCTTAAATTTAAGATTAAGGGGTTTCACACTCGCCTTAAATTTTAAAGTAAAATTGAGGGGTCGGTTCCACACAGTAATGGTTACACCATTAAAATTTAGGGGTAAATTAAGGTAGGGTTAAGCACGTTTTAAGTTCATTGTGTTTCGTAAAACAATAAGTTTGGGAATCTCTAAAAAATGGTTTTATAACAACCATGCAATCACACTTCACATCTTCTCATGGAAATGCATCTAGTTCCATTTGCTTATGAAACAAATCTAATTTTGCTTATAATTTAATCCCATAAATTTTGTAGTTACGAGGAAGCTTCCTTTACAGGGCACTAATTAGATCACATAATTATATGATTTCAACACATCAGTAATGCAGTATACTCTCTGTGGGACACTGTGGATCCTGTGGCAGAATCCTGGAGGTGTATAGAATCCTCTAAATATTGTACAATGCGTTATCAGGGGTGCAGAGGACACAAGGGCAGCTGGTGGCCTGGTGGTTAAACAGTTGACCCTGTGATCAGAAAGTTGTGAGTTTGAATCCCAGGACTGCTAGTGAGACCACTGTGGCACCCTTGAGCAAGGTATTGACCCCACACGCTGCTCCCTGCGTTATTAGCTGCCCATTGCTTCACTTGGGTGAATGAGTTAAGTTCATACTGTGCTGTGGTGTTTCACAAACCTGGTCACTTTACTTTATGATTTCATGACCTATCTAGTGCACTGGTATATAGAGATTATGGAGCCATTTCAGATTCTCCCATGAACGTTAACTGGCATAGACCTGTTGAACCCAGTGCCAAAAACATTTCTGGTCACAATTTAATGAGATAATTTTGGCTGCTTTTTGCCTCAACACAGAGGAGAGGACTGTTTGTAAGACACATATTGGAATCTAACTTAAGTCTGAGTGTGTGTATCAAAATTAGGGCTGGGCATGTTAACACGTTATTAGTGCGTTAATGCCTTATTTACTTAACACTGACAATTATTTTATTGCATGTTAATGCAGGTTTTTTCTTTTCTTTTGAAAGTCCAGTGCTTTTTTGTCCTGGTGTGTGCATGCAGCATGCAGCGCTCTACGTCTTGGTTGGTTTTCACGGGAGTAAGGCGTCCCATTACTCTGGTCCATATATAGACAAAAGTAATGGGACGCCTGATCATTACTCCAACAGGGACTTAAAGCTTATTTGTTTAAAGTGTTTTCAAACCAAATGTTATTGCACTTTTGTTCATATAGAGGTACTTTTAAAATAAAAGTGCAAAATACATTACTTTTGAATTAATTATTTAATTTGCGTATACCAATGTGATTAATCATGATTAAAAATTTTAATCGCTGGCCAACATTAATCAAAATGCAGCTAATGTCTGTGAGAGAGGTAGCAGGAATTCATTAAACTGGCAGAGGTGGCAAAAGTACATCCATCCTTCACTCAAGCTGAAGTACAGTCTCCGTTACAGTGTTCTTACAGATACTGTGATAAACAGAAAAGTACTGATTTGACTTCTTTACTCAAGTAAAAGTGAAAAAGTACAAGCTCTGAAAAGTACTCAAAGTATAAAAATGAAAACAGTACCAATCTGAAGGATGTTTCTGTGCAGAGCTAACTGAAGCTCATGTCAAGTAACAGCCATTAAAAATAATTAAACCATTCTCTCTTAAAATATAAAATGGGTTTAGGTTGGCACAAGACACAATGCCTTCGTTTTTAAGTACCTCAACTTTAAACACTTGTATGAGGTCATGGTTGGGGAACGTCTTGCTGCTGTGAATCTGCTCCGTCCGCAGTGTTGTCGGGTTCACTTTCATCCATGTCGCTGCTAGTTCTTCCTGTCACGGACATCACTTTAGTTTCTCCACAGTCGAGACTCCCTTTCTCGTCTGTTTTGTCTCGTTACGTCTTTTACATTGTTGCGTCTGTCAAGTGTGATAGGCACTGATGGATACACCAAGGGCTTGTCTTTCCTATGTGTTCTTGTCCAGTCCGTTTAGGTAGAAATCTGTCCTGATGTTGCGAGGGCGTGCGATGATGCAAAGTAAAAATTACAATCATTCCCTTCAGATGCAATGAAACTAAAGTTACAAGCCTGTGTTGAAAATGTGCAGAGTCAAAGTTTGTGAACTGTAGAAAAAAGGCCTTAAAAGTTATTGAAAACAGACATAAAGAGACACCGGTCATTCAAAGTGCTTCTACTGATTTCAATTTGTGCATTAATAAAAAGTGAAGTTAACATGTGAGTATTTTTGTGTGATGCATGAGGGACTGAAGTAAAATGATGCGGGAGCCAGCAAGTGACAAAGTTAACATTAAGCAACGGTAATTAAACTGCATCCAAGTCTCAAACTATGCCATATTTGATTAATGAATTAGGGGACATGTAAAGTCTTTGAAAAATTCTTGAATTTGATGTTTACGAAGTTGTGGGACATTGGGAGTGGAAAGAACAGATATTTGTGTTAAAAGTTGTCAGAAAAAGATACCCAAGTAAAGTCCTCATACCTCTAAACTCCTCGAAAGTACAGTAATGAAGTAATTGTACTTTAGCTAAACCAAGCTAACTAGCAAGAAGCTCTATGACATACACTATATGGACAAAAGTATTGGGACACACCTATTAATTATTGAACTCTGGAAGTCTCTCAGGAGGGCAATCTTAATGCTTCAGCAGACCAAGACATTTTGGACAACACCATGCTGCCAACTTTGTGGACACAGTTTGGGGAAGAACTTTTTCTATTCCAGCATGACTGTGTCCCAGTGCACAAAGCGAGCTCTATGAAGACATGGCTGGAGGAGTTCAGTGTGGAAGAACTGGACTGACCCGCACAGAGTCCTGACCTCAACCCCATCCAACACCTTTGGGATGAACTGGAACGGAGGCTGTGAGCCAGACCGTCTCGCCCAACATCAGTGCCTGACCTGATAAATACTCTACAGAATGAATGAGCACAAATTCCTAAAAAAACTTGGAAACTATTATAGCTGCAAAGGGGGACCAACTTCATATTAAACTCTATGTATTTGAATACAAAGTCCCTATTGGTGAAATGGTCAGTTGTGACATTGCAATGGTCCTTATTGCCAAACATGCTAGCAAGAGTGAACCTGTCTGAAGTAACTGTCCCTACACAGAAACCAATCATTTTCAATCTTCTATACATTACAGTGTTTTCTGGTTGAATCAATTTAAACTAAAAAAGAAATGTTAAAACCTGACAATGCTTGAATTCCAACACATTTTGTATCTAAGAATGGAATGGAGAACCAAAATCCAGGAAAATCTATGATGATCCAGTGGAATCCTGAACAAGTGGCGACCCTAATGAGTGTTCAACCTGTCTCTCGAACAGATCATGCTGAAGAAAAGAAATAGAGCTAAAATAGTATGTTTCTGTCGGTTCCCATTTAGCTTTGCCTTCAAATATTGTTGGCATTAGTTTAGAATGTTAAATAACTGAGTACAAAAAGTATGAGTGGCACATTTGAAAATCAGGATGATTAACATGTAATAGTCAAAGTGCAAACCATGCATTTCACTTCCCAGTGGGGATTTCATCACACGACTGAGCTCCAGGTCAGAAGACATTTAAAAAATAATCATAAATCCCACTTACTCAGAGGGCCCACTGGTCATTTGTAGGCCCTAAGTGTCTACTTACATCAATTATAGCAAGAAATGGCCCTGAATGCCAGGTTCTGCAGGGTCTCTAATGTTCTGCCTTCCAACGTTAGGTCATTTTTTCTGTGCCATCTCTCTCACTATTATTCTCTCTCTCCCTCTCTCTGTGATCCTCTTCTGCCTGAGGAATTTCTTAAATGTTCTTAAAGAACTGGTTGTAGCAGGGAAATTGATATACACTATATGGACGAAAGTATTGGGATTATTTTTCATGGTTTGAGCTAGGCCCCTTACTTCCAGTGAAGTAAAATCTTAATGCTTCAGCAGACCAAGACATTCTGGATAACACCATGCTTCCAACTGTGGACCCAGTTTGGGGAAGAACCTTTTCTGTTCCAGCATGACTGTGTCCCAGTGCACAAAGCAAGGTCCATAAAGACGTGGCTGGAGGAGTTCAGTGTGGAAGAACTTGACAGGCCCCACAGAGCCCTGACCTCAATCCCATCCAGCACCTTTGGGATGAACTGGAACGGAGACTGTTAGCCAGGCCTTCTCGTCCAACATCATAAATGCTCTACAGAATAAATAGGCACAAATTCCCACCAAAACTACAAAATCTTGTGGAAAGCTGTTATAGCTGCAAAGCGTAAAGTGACCATTTGTCATAAGTTAACACAGCACAGTCATAAGTGAACAGCACAGAATTTGTTCTCTGCATTTAACCCAACAAAACTACTTTTCATTAACAAGTCGAGTTCTGCTCTTTTCCTTTTACAGTGAGGGAGGAGCTTCACGCTTCTTGCTCTCCTGATCCAGACTGTGGTTCTTCTGCTTCCATTGTTTTCATGGCATGTCAATAAGTAAAGAGGAGAAAATTGGCAAACAATACTCCTTAATCGATGCTCCTTAATCGATTCAGGTGTGTCCAAGACAAAGCTACATTGTTTTTCTTTCCTTAGTTTTTTTGGAGCAGGAAGGTTTTTTCACAGACAATACGAGCAACTTAACACAGCTTGAAATGAAGGCAAGAGAGAGAGAGGGAGAGAGAAAATGAGGTAGGGAACAGCGACAGTGTTTCATCTGGCATTCGAGCGGTAGCAGAGTTCCATCAGCAGTCTCTCCACACACACTCCGGCAGCCTCGCTTCTCTAATTTGTTTACCCTTAATATCATAGCAACAAATTCCAGTACGGAACACATTAGCATTCTTTATGGGGGGGGGTGTTGGGGAGGGTGGAGGGCATTCTGCGCCACTAGCGGAGCTTTTTTCCTACTAAAATCATACGCTCTAAATATGGGATGTTAGAGGGAGTGTATATGAAGGCGATGCTCCTTCAAGCGCCTGTCTGGACACTGGGGGATACCCAGCGGAGCCCAGTTTGTTTCTGAAACAACAAAAAAGTGCTACAAACTTCAAAATAAAGAAATGTGTCAGAAAAGGCTCTTAGGAGTGATGCCATAGAGGAGTAAAATGCAATTTCAAGCTGTTTTGGAGGTCCCTCCGTTATAGCATGCATTTTTCCCTCATTTTGATGGAAATGTGTACGATCTAGAAACCCAGAAGTGAAGCAGAGGTTTGTCTTTTAAAGGTAAGCAAACAAATCAACATGTATAGACGTGCTTTAATTATGAATTTTATTATGAATGCTACTTTACAGCAACTGAAGGTCTGCAGGTGGACAGTAGAGCATCTGCAGAATGAAAGGTTTTATTGCGCTTGGATGTTCTAGAAAGAACTTGGAGTACACTTTACACTGCACTGAGTTTTTTAAACTTTATGAAGGTTCTTTACACTTTTACAAAAAAAAACCCCAAAAAAAACATCCACACAAAGATTCCTTAAGAAGCCAAAAGTGGTCCTTCAGTGGCATCACTCTAGAAAAACCCTTTTGGGAGCTGAGTTTAGCTTTAGGTGATTTTCGCTTTGTCAGCATGCAGACTGGCTTTCAAAATCAGCATCAAAAACTCAAAATCAGATCATTTCCAAACTCAAGATGTGCATTTAGCTCCTTTTCATTCCATAGCAAAGTCTATGTATGAATGCAATGTCATTAAAGTCCCTGTTGGTGTAATGATCAGGCGTCCCAACGGCATGTGTGTGTGTGTGTGTGGTTAAAATACATGTCAAACAGTATTACAATATTTGAGCATATATAGTGGAATATATAAAGTACAATTGGATTTTGAGATTTGATGTGTGTTTGGATGGTCACTCAAATGGTCCAGTGAAAGTTATGGAGCAGTGAAAAACACTGGTCAGCCTGGGGGGTGCTACCTGTTATGCTCAGGCCTTGGGGTGACCTTATGCGTATCCGAGGAACATGGTTTAAAAAAATCCAGAGTGGATCTGAGAAGTGCATCGAACATCTTCAAGCAAATGTCAATCATTGCAAAGAACCAGGCCCATCTCAAATATAATAGTCACAGTCAAGATACTATCTGGTCATGACCTTTGGCTGGACCAGCTGCATTTTATTCATTCATATCAGTGTCCGGGCTTCACCCGAGGGGGGCTAAGATGCATTTGTTCCATGAATCAAATCAAAGTGGAATAGTAAATGCTCTCCACTCTATTTTGAGACCATTGAGCCTGTTATTGAGAAAGGCCCTGCAACACACACACACACACACACACACACACACACACACACACACACTCATACACTTGGGCACTGGAGAAAAACGAGCCCCCCTTCATGTTTGTTTTGCAGAGTATCTGTGCCACATCATTCTGTAACCTTGTTTCTAAAAAGTTTTTTTTTTGTATTAATAGCCATTCTTGTGGAAAATGGATGGAAATGGATCTGAAGAAAATAGTAAAATTATAATCATATCACAGCCTTGAGTGAAATGATCATTATAGTGTAATACGCCTGCCTCCCAAAGTAATTTAGCCTATTCATCTTGATGGATTTTATTTAATTTGCTTTTTGTTTAAATACACAAATGATTTAACAGCCACATGACCTAAGATTTCTACTGCCTGTGACTTTTCTTTAAGGCCCTAAATAAATCTGTTGATGCTGAGGGTTTTAATTGTCTGACTAATGTTTGTGCCGCGCTCTGCTCTCTCTGTTTGGAGTCTGGCACTCGCCGGAGGCCAGTATTGTTCCTGGGCTTGGCTCATAAAGCCATGGCTTCATAACGAAAGTGAGCACAGCACAGCTTTTGAAAATCCATGGCTCCTTTGGCTCCCTGTGTGGTTAGGGGCGAATATTGGCTTTAAAGTAGCACTGACTCGGCCTGCGTGTGTGTGTGACTGATTTTTCTAATGTCAATACAAACGCTGCAGCAGTCCAGCTAAAGACCATTGCGATTCTATTAGGAACAAGCAGAGTGTGTGTCCTGAAGCCATTTTTAAG